>JAZGTI010017757.1:0-12019 GCA_036877585.1 Botia kubotai | reverse complement strand
CAGCATCACGTAGTGACCTGGCCACTATTCTGCAAGAAGAATGGCTCAAAATCCCTCTGGCCACTGTGCAGGACTTGTATCTGTCATTCCCAAGGAGAATTGATGCTGTATTGGCCGCAAAAGGAGGCCCTACACCATACTAATGAATTATTGTGGTCTAAAACCAGGCGTTTCAGTTTCATTGTCCAACCCCTGTATGTGTATGTACACAGCAATGAAAATACTAGTAAATTCTGTCTGACCTTCTATAATGCTGCTGCAAGAACTTGATCTTGTGTTGTAAGAGCACTCTGTACAATTACCTTTGGTATTGTTGTAAGGTTTTACATACTGTTACGTGCACAGACTTTTATTGTGAAGTTTTCTGTTTGGTTCCAGGTTTTCTGTTTTCACACTTCCTGTTTAATAATCACTATCACATGTAACACGCTAATTAGTAGCACTATTTAAGTTCCCTGTCTGGATGTTAAGTTGGTCGGATTGTGTTAGGATTTTGTTGTGGTTTCTAGTTTCCTGTAAGTCTTTTGATTATCTCATTGAGCTACGCTGTTGTGAATCTGTTGTTGACATTGCTACAATTTAAACGGTTAGGTGTTTGTATGTTTTCGTCATTAAATATCTTTTGTTCGTATTCCCATGTTTTTGCTCCTTGATCTCAGTCACCCTGTCGTCACAAACACTAACCGTAACAGAATAACCTCAATATTCCTCAATATTTTTTGTCAACGTATCCGTGGCCGCGTCAGTATGGACGACCCATGGAAGTTTTTTCTGTAGGGGACTTTTTGGATTACGTCTATGACTCTCCACTCGAGGACCTTACCGTTATGGACATATTCTGGTATGGGCTGGACTATTTTTACCGCTTCCTCATACCATAGCCCAATTGCACATGGGCTATAAGGGATTATGTTAACTTTGCTCTAGGGTTGGTTGGCTCAGAGCTCATGGTTGACGAAGCATATTTCAGCCCCGGGGGTTCAGATGTGGTCGTTAGCAACCCGGAACTTGACCAGCCATCATCCCGCGATGCGCAGCAGCCAGAGCCCACCAAGGACGCAGAGCCAGAGCCCGACGTGAACGAGAGGTGGATCGCCCCGGAGCTGAGCTGGAGGAGACGTCCGACCAGGTGCACGAGCCGGCTGCATCAGACGCAATGGTGGACATGCCTGTGGAGCAAGAGGGTATTTTGGAGGACCCTGCCCACGACACCACCGCTGGGGATGAGTGCGAACTGGACTCGAGCTCAGAGAATATTATGCCTACATGTTCTAATTCAATTCAATTCAATTTTATTTATATAGCGCTTTTTACAATGTTACATTGCTTCAAAGCAGCTGTACATAAAAAAGAATAGCAGTAAAACACAAAGCAAATGTCTGACATGTTAATGGTATTATTGCAAATAATATGTGTGGGATAAGAGTAATACTATAGTAGGCCTATAGTATATTTACGAACAGAGAGTTGACTGAACCAATAAAGACACATAATTGTTTAGCAAAATACATGCATTCCAGCTTACATAAATTATAGTTAGGCAAAATACAAGCACTCCGGCTTACATAAGAAAGGTATATAATAGGCTACATCATGGGACAGTGCTATAAGGGATTTGCAATAGTACCATGAACTACACAACATGCAAAAAACATGTTTTCTGTTTTCACACTTACTGTTTGATAATCACTATCACATGTAACAGGCTAATTAGTAGCACTATTTAAGTTCCCTGCCTGGATGTTTAGTTGGTCGGTTATTGTGGATTGTGTTAGGATTTTGTCGTGGTATCTAGTTCCCTGATTATCTCATTGAGCTACGCTGTTGTGAATCTGTTGTTGACATTGCTACAATTTAAACCCTGGTAATTTAGTCCCACTTTTCACCCAACTACGACGCCCCTGAATACACCATACAGATTTTATCCAATAAAGTACATTCTATCTATCTATCTATCTATCTATCTATCTATCTATCTATCTATCATTTGTGTTTTCTTGCCTTGTTTTTCAATTAGCTTTTGTCTGCCTCCTGCGGTTGCAATCCTAACTAGAAATGACACAAAAAGC
Source organism: Botia kubotai (assembly GCA_036877585.1). NCBI lineage: Eukaryota > Metazoa > Chordata > Actinopteri > Cypriniformes > Botiidae > Botia > Botia kubotai. Next base: position 9,950 of record JAZGTI010017757.1, on the reverse strand, counting down.
CACAGGGTCCTCAGCAAACACTTCACAATCTATTTCTACTAAAGCCCTTTACTACTCTGTCTGCTAACACCCCTCTGAGCGGGCTTGCCACCCCACAGAGAGCCATGGCGAGTCTGCACATCTAACCGTCACTTCCAGTCAACAGTCTGCATGGGACTCTGAGCCAAGCAGTGCTGTGATGCACAGGGTTAACACGCAGAGACCAGCTCTCACAGCTGCCTCTGAAATCCAACCCCACACACGTTACATGAGAGAGACACTTTCAAGACTCCATTTAATAATAATGGTCATAAAGTGTGTTAGGATTGTATTTTGTGTTCCAAGACGATGTGTATTTTAACATCCAAAACTAAACAAAAACAAAGTTGTCATAAAATAATTTTAAAAGATGAATCTTATGACCTTTTAAAGTTAGGAAATTGACTGTTATGCACCTGTTCAGTTTACGATTCATCAGCAGAGAGAATACACTAAAGTTAATAAAGTCTGTTACAGTCAATATTCGTACAGCATTTTAAAGTGTTTTTAAAAGTACAGTTCACCAAAAAATTCAAAAATACATTCAAATGTAATTTATAGTCTTTTATGTGTATGTGAGCTAAAAGTACTTAGCTTCATGTTATGACATTTTTCCATACAATAGGCTAATTAAAAAAAGAACATAACTTGAAATATTTCCATAGCATTACGACACACACACAAATGCAGTAATAATCCTTCTCTCTATCCTTCCCAGCACAACATATTCACGACCCTTAATTGGTCTGTACTCCTCCAACATGTTTGTAATGAAGTACGCTGCCCGTGACTCTGTGCGCCGGCTGGCAGTGCCCAATTTACAGAAGTGGGATGGTGTGATAAGCAGCAGAGGAGCGTCGGCAAGGAGGCAAGGGCCATGAATCACAGCGTGCCAGCCTTGAGCCGGGTATAATTGAGTCCAACATCTCCCAGCTCTTTCACCATAATTAATGATAATCTGTAACAGAGGAATCTCAGATTCCAGCTCACAGAGCTATTTAATTAGGCTCCAGTAATGAAAGTACAGCCACTACACAGAAGAATATGGCTGCCACGCGGTGCTATGATTAATGGATTGTGCTGGAGAACACAAAAACTGCTGCATGCTTAACTCCACCAGATACCCCTCTCTCTTTCTTTCAGATTTCTCACAGCCATTTACCAAATTACATTAATTCACTCTCTTTTCACTTCAGCCTATTTTTTCAGTTTATATAGAATTTACTCCAGTCTCACTATGAGAAACTGATGTTAAAGATTGTTTTTTTTTGCCATTTCTTTATTTTTGCCCTTTTACAAAAGCATTTCCCACACTTTCCACAAAGATGTGATTTTTAAAAGGTTTTGAAAGGTAGGATTTATTTTTTATTACCTACTTCATCTAGTATGGGGTCCAGTTCTCATTTGTAGTCAGTCTGCCTATTAGTTTGTACATTACTAGCATATTGGCTTTTTATTAGTAAATATAAAGCACATTAATGACTTATTCCGCATGACCATATTGTATATCCCTTAATCCTGACCCATACCTACGCTTAAACAATTTCCTTACAAAGTATTACTAAGGAGTAAAGTAGGCGTTTTGTGAGACAAAGTTCATAGTTACTAGTAAAACAAATACATAATAGAGTGTTTCAGATTTTGCAACAATGTTACTGAATGTTTCCGCCACCCAATTAAATAAAATAATTTGTATTTGTAACAATTTAATAGTTAGTCTCTACAAGTACTGCGCATTTATATACACAGTCACTGGTGAATAGGAGTTGTACATCATAGTGTAATATCAAGAAAGATGTTTCAGTGATAACTAAGGTTTTAAAGAGCATAAATTAATTATTTTGCTGTGATATTAATTAATCCTACAGCATTTTAGAGGCATTGTCATGTTACAATAACAAACAATGAGATTTTAAGAACTACAAAATAAAGTTGTTTTGAGTATGATCTCATAATATTTGAGAATTGTCAAAAATATTAAGAGTAAAGTGGGATGTGAGATAATGTATCTTTTATAACCTTAAATTATAACCAAAATTAAAGTAAAACTATTAAAACTAGCAAATCTATACACAGTCAAGACTGGTAATTAATAAAATAAAGTTTAATTTAAATGATTAGATATAAGTCACTTTTAACAAAACTGTCACACATGGCTAGAATTTAGTTTGATCCCAGTACAAGGACAAGGTGAGCATTAGTTTGATGTTGCCCTAATGTGATGGTTTAAACGAAGTAAAACTGAAGGCAGATGCTTATGGGAAGGTTACAAATTTTAAAATGTCTTTATTTTTTTCTTTCCTTACTCCTCCTTTTATCAAGGTAGTAAACCTACATTTAAAGCAGAATGATAGTCAAAAGCACAGTAAATGACTCGAAGGAAACATCAGCTAGAGATAGGGAGAGGGAGATAATGTAAAGGCTCACTAATGGGCACCCGACAACACACAGGCTCATTTTTCACATCATGTCATCTATACGGTTTGAAATAAAAGTGGTGGCCTCCAGCACCAATCTCCCGAAGCATTATAGCTCTGGAATCTCTGCATGTATTTGCGTTGACTGATCCAGTCAGTGAGTTGACAGTCTCAAAGGCCTTAGATCAGTCATAGCAGCGGCGTTCTTGCTCCTCCACATCTTTGACAGTTCCCGCGTGCTCCTCTGCCTGCGCTGGCACATTAGCCTGTGCAGTTAACACTGCATCAAATCAAATGCGCCAATCTAACACGATTATGCATCTGGCACCTCAAGGACATGGCCCAGTCTGTCTTTTGTAATTGTTTGACAGATGGAATTTGGGAAATAAGAGGGTTTAGGCTGTTTCATAAAGTAAAAATTGTTGTCAGTCAAAGCTAAGCGGCATTTTAGTAAAGAGGGGAGTTATAGAATGAGGCAGCTTTCCACATGCTGGTTAAACTGTACAGACACGTTCATTAGTGGAATTGGCATTTTAATTCTGTCCAGTCAATGTAAAAGGTATCACATTTAAATTGAATTAAAAGATTGCTTTTTATTAAGAGACTTTACTACACAGCCTCAGAGTTGAGTGTTGGAAGTCTGTCATTTATGGATTAGCATCATCATCACAATTTGAATGGCTGCTGTGTTGGACATGCTTTGAAACTGAAACTTCCCAAGCTTGCCAAACTGTTTTCAGATATTTCTGGTTATTGTGCTATGTACTTATCACTGAGTTTTCAAGCTGAGTAAAATAAAACTCTTTAAAACCAAACAGTGTCTTTTCCAAACAGTAGTAACTGACATAAACTGTCTAAGCATTGATAAGTTACATACAAACCATCCAATAAGATAAGAACCTTTTGATGTTATTATCTTGATTGCTTTAGATATATTGTTCTTGGAGAAGATGATCGATTTATTTGAAAATTGATGTGGATATTTCAAAGAAAAAAACAAAACTGCATCAGGCTGCTTTAGCACTTCAACAGCAAGAAACAGTTGCTTTAGGTATGCATACTGTACCACTTATTGAATGCACTGCAATCAGGCAATCTTTCATATAGCACTTTATTTTCCAGTGTCTTTGTTACATGTTACATGTACTTACAACTGTAATAACAGTTAATTACTAAACAAACCAAACCCTAATCCCAACCCCATAGTAAGTACATGTTGTTCATTAATATTACACAGTACTTAAATGTATAATTACACCGTAACAAGGACACTTTAAAATAAAATGTAACTGCTAAAAGTTATGTATGTAAGTTAATGTATTACAAATTACGGCCTTTTGACAACAAGAAATGTGAAATATGCCTAAAAGGCGGTTGTTATTAAGATCTTGTTTTAAAGAGAGTTTTTTAAAAGACAATATCTATTACTTGTCACCTGGACTTGAAATGATCTTGGATTGGGTGACAGCCTCATCAGCCACTGTCCAAAGCCAAGATTCACTTACTGTATAATCACACTCAGGCAGCCAGGAGATTTTAGAGTAGTTCAGTATCTACAACAAACACTGAAAACATTAACATAAAAATTTTCTGATATGTTGTCTTCAAATCAAATTTTAATGCTTGGACAATCACGCATTATAATACAAGTGTGTGTATTTTTAAGCAAATGTGTATTTGTGTGTGTATGGTTGGACTTTATAAGCATGATTCAGAATAGAAAAACACACACATTTCTTTATTATGCGTTAAAGTCAAAGCTGGCATGCAAGACCCCCTGGCAGGCAGAGCCCCTTAGATTAAGACATATATTGGATCCATGATAGAGGGCAGAAAGTTCATTTTTGAAAATAAAACAGAATATTATTCATATTCCTTTTAAAATTCAGATTGCCAGCTGACCTGTGACTTGACAGCAGTGTATTACATTTGCAGAGAGCTGCGCAATCCCCTCCAGCATGCATCAATTCTCTCTCTCTCTCTCTCTCTTTCCCCCCTTTTCTCAATTTCTTACTATCTTTTATATTTGTAATAATAAATAATTGATTTTATAATAATGTTATTTAAATATGTCAAGGACACAACATTTCAAAAGTTTGTATTTTCAATTGTTTTATTGCTGCCTGTATAAAATCTGTTAAAAATACTTTCACCAAATTGCAAGTAAACCTAAAGATACATCTATACCTCAATCTAGAGTTGGTTCCCCATAGTGCTATACTAGAAGTGATTTTCATATATATTAAAATGTCTGCCATGGAGTTAGGCAAACTACTAAAGCATCAGCTTTACCAGATAATTTGTTTCTTTTCCATAATATTTTTCAAAACAAACATATCTTAATATCTATATGTTATCCTAATATAATATAATATCTTAATATCATATATTAATATCTTACAAACAAAACTAATCTCACTTCTACATAAAACAATATTCAAAATATAGCTTGTTTTGCCATTCAACTTTAATGAACCCACTCTGCTTTAAATATATATAGAAGCAGATAAACACCTCTGTCTTTGTATCTGTTTAACAGAGCTGTATTTATACAATTGCTCTCAGTGTGGGTGAGCCTTAAGTCTTAAAGAAGTATGACAGCCCCTGACAGACACAGAAACATTCATATAGAGGAAAAGACAGATAAAACTATGGTGATTGGCATGTCAGTCGTTTCTTGAGAGCCTCCTCCATAAGAGCCTCCATCTTTCTGCAGAACAGGTCAGGCTTTTTGGAGTTGGGCAGAGTGACTGAGCCATCTTTATTGGCTTTCAGACATAAACAGCAGGTTCTCTGATATATATCCGATTGCTGCTAAACTGAGCCAGTTGAGCAAAATGAATAATTTGAGGATCAACAGGAAGGAATTAACACTTATAATTTACCCTTCTTAACAAAAGGCACATTGTCAAGTACAGCACTAGGAACATAACCTCAAAGGTTGCAAAGTGTACATATTCTTCAGTAGATAATAGAGGAAATTGTGTGGCCATTATAATCATAATCATTATATACGCAATTAAGACACAATATACAATTTGTACTTAAACCTATTTTAAAGTTTGAAATACCTTATCAAATTAAGGTATTTATAAATAACAATAAAATATACAGAATTTTCAGCAACAGCCCCAATAAAAATAAAAACAATCTGCTACATTTATAAAAGTAACACATTTTGCTTACAAACTACCTTGATTATTTGACCAATGTATACAAACGTATTCCAAGTATATCAATGTAGTTTTATTGCATTGACATGAATTGTAGTGGACTGAAAATATTTTGATGTAGTTTTAACCCAGATGTATGAACTCAGACCCTTGTGACTTCCCCATCTGAGAACTAGCTTCAGCCTTCTTTTATATATGGTCCATATAAGGATCATTCCATTTACAGCATTGCTTTTTGAAGATGATCTTTCTGCAGCAACATCCACCGAAACACATGCAAAATGAGTTAGGCCACTCCCAGATTAACAAAACGTGCACATAAACAAATCCTTTAAACAAATGCAAAAGCACACACACAAACAAATAAGAGTAACATCCCCAGCCTCCAATAAACTACAGAACGGCTTTTCCAAATAATTTCTTGACTAAGCAACATGAATGATATGGATCTACGTTAATACACGGTTCTGCGTTTGACCTGAAATGTGTGTGTGTCATGAGGTCCACGGAAGTCCACAAGAACCTTCATATAGGCCTCAAAGAATAAGAAAAGCAAAGGAGAGGTTGAGAGAGTGGGGAACTCTTTAGCAGACAAGCCCAGCAGGAGACAGACTCGCTGTAGCCACATCAATAGATGGCACCCAAAGCTGGGCCACCTTCTCCGGCTTTGAACACACAATAAATTAAACAACAAAAATGACATTCACAGCCCTGCAGTGTGTTTGCTCCTGTTAACTGAGCAATGCTGTAGCAATGCTACACGGTTCCTATAGCTCAGTTGGTAGAGCATTGCCTTAGCAACGCAAAGGTGGTGGGTTCGATTTCCAGGGAGCACTGACAAAATGTATAACTTGAATGAACTGTAAGTCGCTTTGGATAAAAGCATCTGCCAAATGTGCAAATGTAAATGCAATGCACAGCCGTATCACGCATGTACACAGACTCAAACATCGCCTGTGGTAACTAATGGTAATTGTCATGAATTATATTACATAACATGATAAAGGCATCACTTCACTGACTAATATAGTTCAGCTATGTGAAGTTAATCATTTAGACATTTTACCAAAGGTATAAGGTGATATTATGTCTGGTCCAAAGTGGGGTACAAAGTGGAGTAGCTTAAATAAAAAAAAATTCCCAGTTTAATTTGATTTATAGGTTCATTTTACAATGTTGCATTGCTTTAAAGCAGCTTTACATATAATGAAAACTAAAACACAGAAAACAGTAAACTCTGTTGGTAAAGTAAACCCTATGGTAAAATAAGTGTAATGCACAGTCACAAATGAAAGCTTATCACTTTCATGAAATACTAGTACCAGTATGAGAGCAAATGATAACTAGATTAAGGTGCATTACTGGATTAGGTGCATTAGAAGTGCAACAGTTACAACAGAACAGTACAAACATTAGGAAAAAGCATAAACACTAAAGAATAGGGAAATGAACAAGTGTTAATGCGTAGAGTTAATCTGATATTTAACAATACCTGTGAAAGTGGGTTAAAACCATATAATTTTAGAACTGGAGATAAAACCTTGTTCGTTGGTTTTCTGAATTGACATGACTGGATTGGCATAATTTCAAAATTTGGATAATAACACCATAGATCATTAGTAAATAACCAAATAATGAGAAAAAATGTGCAATAGAAAAATGTGAAGTGGCTATGAAAATCTTCATAAAGCAATAGAGAAAGAGCAGAAAAATTTAGCTGCCCTGTGCATAAAACTATGTTGTGTCTCTCTGTGGGACAGGCTTTAGCTGCATTCTGCTCAGGATTACACACATCTTACATATGCTATATAGCACCCATAAATTACACATTTCCTTTAATAAACCTTTACATTCCAGACTCAATGGGCATTAACACTACTGTACACAGAGCTTTGAGCCTTCATTTAATTTCACTTCCCAGAATATCTTACCATTACCAAGCACAAAGGAGGGGGCAAAATACAGCCAATAATAAGAAAAAGGATTTACAAGTAAATATAGTATTTAGTATAGTATTAGTATTTTCTTTATAGTATTTAAAATAAAATGTTTTAACACTTTAAAAGTGTTAACAGTGTGCCTGAAATAATAAACGTTTGCCATCGAAAGACAACAACTCAATGTCAACAACCCTGAGCACAATGACTGACAAGCATGCTGTCACTGACAGAGATGTTTTTATGGCTATATTTCAGTCAATAACTGTCTGTTTAATGTGTTATTAAAACCCCCAAAATTGCAAATTGCTTACAGCACCATCAAATACATAGTTGAGTATACATTTAGTCTACAAGCAGTGTATTGCTGAGGGTAATCTATTTCTGTTTGTGGCAGTGTGAATGAAATTACATAAGAGAAACTCTAGTGCCTCAAAAGAAAACCAAGGTAAGAAAAGGTTAAAAGGAATAAAGGTGGATGAATAAAGTGAACAAAAAGTGGAAACACAAATAAAAAAGAATGAAGTAGGTGAATAAAGGGATGGTAGGGAAAATAAAGAGCTAGAAGACCGGAAAGCTCTAAAATGCTGTAAAGAAGAGAACAATTCTCAAATATTGATTAGCGAGTAATAGGAAATAGTGTAGCAATAGAAGAGAGACAGAGAAAGGTAGAGAGAGAGAGAGAAAGAGAGATTTACAGACAGTATTGTCTCTCAGATAAGGAAACTGAAATCACCTGCTCTTTCTGTTTTCCTCAGTTCATCAATCAGACACACTGAATAGACACACACCTTCATTTATCGGAAACATATTAACAAATCATTACTGTAAATGTGTTTTGTAGTAATTTAATTATCAATGCATAACAGTGGGTAGTTATGTGCTGACACACTGTGGTGACTGCTGTCAAATAATAACAAAACCAATAAATTAATTACCCACAATGTTGGACAAAAAGTCCAGAAGTGCTACAAAAGTGTCACATTAATCTGAATTTGATTCATATATTTGTTTACTAATTTTATAAAATAAACAAAATCGAAATATAAACAAAGGACAATATATAACAATATATTAATAAATATAAATTATTTATAATCATATGTATTTAAAATAAAAAAGACACATTAAAAATAAATAAATAAATAAATAAATAAGTGAAGCCTAAGTTTATTGACATATGAAGGACTTAAATCTCTCATCAGCAACAGAAAACATTTGGCAGTTTCCTTTTGGCAAGCCACTGATGAAATCTGAAACATATCAAATCACATACAGTGTTTTTCAGAGCCTATGTAAAACCGTACTGCTGTTTACTGAGAGTTTAGTCATGATTAAACTGATCAGCCCCTAAATTCAAAATAACCGTTCACTGTCTTGCACGTTCACATCACTGATAGAAAGAAATTTAATTGAACTGAGAGAGAGAAATAGACAAGAGAATGAGTGTGGGGTAAAGGCTATAAAAGAGCACAACATTGCACATTATATTCATGTCATTTAGACGCAGTCAGAGAATGACACAGTGTCAAATCTGTGTGACAGAATTAGGTGAGTGGTAAGAGAGGGGGTCAGCAGGGGTAGAGATGCTCAGGGCACACAGAGAGAGAGAAAAAGAGAGAGAGAAAGAGACAGCTTTTACATCACATACACCTCATGTATATGAATCATCATGTGAATGTAAAATTTCAGAATACTGGTCAGTTTATTTACTTGCAATGATAAAGTTTAAAAGTACAAAACAATCTGTTTAAGATTATATATATATATATATATATATATATTATAATATTTATTACTATTTCTATTATTATTATTATTATTAGCCTAACCTCTGGGTGTGTAGATGTGTTATATATTTATTGATTTATGTTTTTTCTTAATTTTGGAATTATTTTATAGGGAAATACAAATAAAGTGAGACAGTGTAGTGGTGTGCTGTAGCTTAATATTCTGACTTTGTGTTTTCCCCCATTACTAAAAATCAAGTTCATCAACATTAACTCATCATTATTTAGCACAAGGAACCTACCATGACAATGACCCTATTAAAAACTGCAGTTTATTCTTTTTCTTTTGCCTTGATTTTCATTTTGTGTCAAAATAAATATGAAATAGCATTTAAACAAAATTATGAACAAATCAAATATGTTAAATGCACATGATTTATTTTGGCAAGTGACAAGTGACACTCATAAAGGGCTAAATATCAGACCATTAAGCAGAGACTTAGAATATGATGCATCCCTGATCATCTCTCTCTCTCTCTACAGTGCGCAACAAATAATAAAAGCAATTTCTGATGTTGAATTTGGGAGAGAAGCATAAAAATAAGAGAAGACTGCCATCAGGAGGACAGACAGAAAATTATATCTTTGTGTTACCTTGCCAGCCAATATGCAGCA
>JAZGTI010017756.1:0-12019 GCA_036877585.1 Botia kubotai | reverse complement strand
TGTTTTTGAAATTCTGGGTACTAACAGTTGGCCAGAACCTTCCGATTGCAGTGAACGTGAAGGACTATAATAAGAGAGGAGCTCACTTAAGTATTATGGAGCTAAACCATTCAGGGCCTTGTAAGTAATAAGCAAAATTTTAAAAATTATACGGTGCTTGATAGGCAGCCAGTGTAGAGTTGACAAAACTGGACTTATATGGTCGTACTTGTTCATTCTCGTGAGAACTCTGCTGCATTCTGAACCATCTGGAGTTTTTGGATTAGTCTTGCAGGGCAGCCACCAAGTAGGGCATTGCAGTAATCAAGTCTTGATGTCATGAATGCATGAATTAATTTTTCGGTGTCTGGCTTCGAGAGCATGTGTCGTAATTTTGCTATATTTTTAAACTGAAAATGCAGTTTTACAAACATTGGAAATATGGCTTTCAAATGATAAATTGTTATCAAAAATGACACCCAGATTTTTGGCTATTGAAGCAGGCTTTATAGAGCATCCATCCAGAATAAAGCAGTCTGAACTTCTGTTTTATCTGAATTTAATAGTAGGTAGTTGCTAGCCAACTCCACAAGGAGTGTGTGATCCAATCAGAGGTTAACCACTTGGAGGTAAAGTTAACTTTCTCATCCAACATGCTGTTTTGCATATGGAATTTCATTGGATGTTGAGGTGGAACCTTTTAGGAGATTTATATAAAAAATCAATTATATAAAAAATTTATATATAAAAATACAATGGACATTAATGCTCAGGAAATCAAAAAGCAACTCATAGATAGCAAACATGGTCTACGTGGGATCTTGATTAACTAATTCTAAAACATTCACTTAAATGAATATAGATTAATATACAGGCAAAACATAAAAAGTCAAAGACATGTAATATAGGGAAGATTGGATGTATTTATACATTTCCGTTTTGCATTTTGAAGTACATATGTATTTATATGCATGATTTAAAAGGGTTTCTTTTCTGTCTCAAAGTGGATCAAGTGAGAGTAAATCTCTATACATTCCTTTGGGCTGCAAAACATACTAATCTTGCTGCTCTAATAAATACTATTTTATTTGTAAATTTACCAACACATAAGCCCCCGTCTTGTAAAGCCATTCATAACAATTACATAATTAAACAAATCAACAAAACATATAGGTCATTCTAAAATTAGAGGTATATTTGGCATTTGCAAATGTAAAGAATAAATATTTTATTCAAAAAAGCAAACTTTACATAACCTCAATCCTTTAACCTTCCATAAAAATAAAAAATCAAATACTTATTGTATCTGACAATCTTAGGGTTACCTGGCTTTGGATTTTTTTTTCTCAAAAAGATAAAATATATTCCAGTCAGGTTAAATATATTCAAATAGTTTTCACCTATTTGAAGCAGGTGATCGTCATTATTAACAAAACAGAAAGTAAACCAAATAAGGCAAAAATGGTACAAAACAGGAAATTACAAAATAAGAGTCCGGGAACTGTTACATTTGTTGTCTCCTGATTTTTGGTTATTAAAAGTGTATATTGAGGCATGTTTCCTTGGATTTCTCCTGTTACATAAGGACTGACCCAGACAGTTATATATGAATATTCGAGCCATCCGCCTCCTCCTCCTGGTGCAGGAGGAACGATGACCCAGTCCCACTCTGTATCCTGCCTATTCCATGGTTCCTGGATTTACTTCTTTTTTAGGATTTACCCTCCCTGGTTCCATTGTCTCCGCTAGTCCCGCCCAGTTCGTTGGTTCCCTTATTTCTGCAGGTTGCACTCAGCTCTATGGTTCCCTCATTTCCGCTGGTCCCGCACAGTTCCTTGGTTCCCTCTTCTTCACCACGAGCTAGGCTCTGGAAGGTGCATCCAATGTCTCCACCTCTCCCCATCAGCCCTTTGGATCCAGCTTGGCTCTGCTCTCCCTCAGCCCCACCATCATCCTAGAGTCTCCACCAAGCTCCTTTTTTGTAATGTTTGCACTGTCTATACTAGTTTTCACACATGCACATATGTAGAACTATGTGTATTGTCACTTGTTGTCTATATAGTCATTATATAGTGATTAGGCAGGGAAACAAAAATAGAATTTGACTAGGCCAGAGGTAAGTAAGTAGATAATAGTAAGTTTAACCAGCTGGAGTTTTTGTATTAATTAAATTAAATTAAATATTAGAAATGTGGTTTGCAAAGGACAAATTATCATCAATATGACACCCACACCGTGGGGTTGCATGAACATAGATATGAGGTGTAGAATGCCCAGTGTAGAAGAGACGCTTGCGGGCTGTTATGACTTGCTGTCTCTGCACACTATGGCAGCACTGGACCAAGGTGGTGGGTTGCCACCTATCTTGCCAAGCAGCTGTGGTGTCTGGTGATTCATCCACTTTTACTTCCTTTAAATTTTCTGCTGCCTATAGGCAGCAGCAGAAGGCCAGTGAGGCAGCTTGAGCTCCCCTGCAGAGACCTAAGGGGGCTGAGCAGCACTTGCAGGCCCTCGCAGCCTAAGAGGAAGTTAGATCTGAGGAATGTCCTTTCCATAAAGGGCACAAAAAAGAACACCTGACAGCAGTAGTTAACTGCCAGTTTCCTGTTTCAAGAGACTGGATAGGTAGATAGGATGGTACCTCTCTAGGATTTTCTGGCAGTATGAAACTTCAAGAAGAAGGTGGAGCAAATTCTCGATTTGAATCAGTCTCTGAGATAGATACAGATTCAAGATGTTAATGCTCAAGCAGATCATGTGCCAAATTCAGAGGACTGGTTTGTCATGATAGACCTGAGGGATGCATACTTTCACATTTAGATATTGTCAGAAGACAGGAAGTTTCTTAGGTTTGCTTTCGGGGGTGAAGCTTACCAATATCAAGTGCCCACTTTGCACCTTCAGGAAGTGTGTGGACTATGTGTTCTAAATTACATAGATGACTGGCTAATCTGGCTAGTTATAGCCAGCTCCCAAGAATCAGAGATCGAGATTAGCCAACACGGCATTAAGATGTGAGGTGCTTAAGGCTGAGACTCAACAAGAGCATGCTTTCTCCAGTCCTACTAGTCCTACAGGACAACTTTTCTAGGGGTAATTTGGGACTCCACTACGCTCAGAGGCTCAGAGGTCGATCTTTCACCCCTGACCAGAGATTTGGAAATGTGGGTCTGGCCCCTAAAGGGGATACATTTCTGACTCTTAAGGTGACTCTACTATCCTCAAGCTACCCACTTCAGCTGGTCACCTGGTGGTGCTTTTGTCCTCCACCGAATGAGTTGCCGAAGCAGGAAAGGCTTACCTTATTGTGTCCAGTTGGAGCTTTGATTTATGTTCACTGTTCAGGCCAGTGGAATAAGACCTCCCAGTCTGTTTTGATGGTCACAAAACAGTGCTTATCTCAATAAATCACAGATGCTTTACCCTGGCTTATAAAACCTGTGACAGTGTCACCTCTGGGCATTAGATCCCATTCTACCAGTAGTATAGCATCATCTAAGGCTCTGTCTAGGGGACCATCTCTAAGTGATGTTTGTGCTGCGGCAGGCTCATCCTCTCCACACACATTTATTGGAGTTTAAACTTGAATTCGGCTCCAGGCGCTCAGGTCCTCCTGGGTTGACATTTCTGCTCCTGATGTTCTCAGGGCATGGGTTACATAACTACGTAACCTGAGACATTTTATACGACACCTGTAAATTATTCAACAAAATGACTAAATGTCTTATGGTCTCAAAACAAATGTAGTATAGAAGGCATTTTTTATTCTGATGCATTGCCCTCTCATAAAGCAGTGAAGCAGGTACAAGCCTTCAGATGCAATGACAGGTATTTTTGAGACAAATTCATTGCAATTTGTTAAAATGAATGTAGTTGTCACCAGTTCAGTCATATTTCTATTTACAAATTCCAGTATTTGCAGAGACCTAGGATGTGGCATTTTTGACATGTAAAACAAGTATATAGCATACATATACTTGTTTAATAATGCTATGAATGAAACTGTCCAATAAGCATGCATCATTCTCTATACTGTTCCCTATATACTCTACAAAGAGTTCAGGGGTTTGCTTTCAGAACAATCTGATGAGGATTTGCAATGTTTAAATCAGGGCTATTCAATTAGTTTGTCATGGGGGCCGGTTCATGAAAAGCATCCCAAATGAGGGGCAAGAGATATGGTTTGCAATATGAGTGATGACACAACAGCAATATAGGAGCCTATATGTTATATCTTTGCACCATAAGACACCCAAGTAGACTTTTTACTACATTTAAACATGCTCATGTTATATTTTGAAACTACATAACAACACCATCAGTGCATTGTAAGATGCCCAAGTAATTATTTCTACATTCAAATGGGTAAATCAGAGACCCATATCACACTCATTTAGAATTGAACTCATTTAAGTGAGACTTAAGTGCACATAACTAAAAAGTTAATAATGTAGAACATAACATTTTATTATGGTATTTTTTGTCAAAGTAAATTATTTATCAGTTTAGTTATTAGTAGCCCTATTTATACAGCAGCCTTCTCTACATTAGCCAACATTTTGGCTGCCTTTTAATGAGAGAAATTTCATTTTTTTAGATTTCGCAAGAGCAGTGAAAATCAGGTGCATACATTGTCAATGCAATATGCATTCAGTGGTGCAATTGCTAGGCTGTGAGGAATGTGCAATTGCTCATTTTAGTGGCATTCATGTGTGAGTATGATGACATGTAAGTAGAGCCAAACATTGTAAGGACAAAAATGGCGAGACCCCTTGAATTAGGGAATTTCTCCTGGCTGATTTCATGTGTCTAAAACATATTCTGTCAGAATCTGTCGCCTGTAATGACTGTCGCAGGTCATCTGATGACTGAATGTCAATGAGTTCAAGTTGTAAAGACACCTCATCTAGTGACACTACCAGCTCCTTTGCTTTTGATGCAAACTCTCTCTCCACATTCACACAGAAACTCCCATGTGCCCATGTACCTTGCTGATTACTTCCTGTTTGGCACCTGTTAACAAGACTATTTAAACCCCGGATCGTCAATGACTCGTTGCAATGTCTTGTATTGCTTTTTGCATGCATTTCAGAGCATTATTTCCCTGTTGTTTGCCTGCTTAAGTTTTGGATTGTTTATGGTTTTCTGATTGTTCACTGCCTGCCCGTTTGACTCAGTTTTTGGATTAGGTTTTGGATTGTTTGCTGCCTGCCCTGAACTGTGTCTGTTTAACGTTGATGATTGTTTGCTGCCTGCCTCAACCTTTGCCTGTTATACCGTTTATGTTTTTGCCTTGCCTCTTATATTTCTGTTTGCTGGTTTTTGACTCTTGCCTGTTTTACGACACGAATAAACAGCTGCACATGGATCCTCACGCCTCTATGTCGTCGGAAAAAAGTGCAGAAAAAAAGAGTAAGCATGAAGGTTTTACTCAGGTTGCGTGACTGTTTGATCTCTGCCCTGTAGCTTTCCCTGCCCTGCCCTGTAGCTGTAGTTTCTTTTACTAAGCCATCTAATATCATTGTGGATAAGCAAGTCATTATATTGAGCCGACATATCTGACAACAGCTGGCAGAAAAGGCAGTGTTGTAAGCTGGAAGTACAGCGAATAAAGTTAATAATAGCCATGGCAGAGCCTGTTGTCTCTTTTAACTCACCACTTAATTCTGCAGACAAGAAGCTTTGGTGAATAAGGTAATGTAGCGATTTCAGCTGTGGAGCCACAGTCGCCAAATGAGCAGACAGGCCCTGTGTCCTGCCTGCCAATGCTCGTATTAGTTACTAACATGTTAATATGTCCTAAATTCAGCTTGTTCTCCTCAAAGAATAAAGAAGTGCATTAAATATTACCTCATCGGTCGTTTGTCCCTCCAAAGGAATTAGTGCAAGTAGATCCTCCCAAAAGAGTTTAGCGTCAAAAAATCTCACATAAAGGCACAACTGTTCAACATCACTGTTGTCAGTTGATTCATCCACTGCAAGAGACATTACCGGTGCCTTCCTCAGTACGTCCAAGAGTCTCAAAGACGTGTGATGCAAGGGCCTCCACTCTCCTTATAGTTGAGGTGTCTGATAATGGAATTTTTTAATTGAATCAAGCAAGCTGTTTTAGGTTTTCTTGTTTGTAACCACCTCCTCAATTGATGTGAATACTAGGCTGTAGTAAGATTAATGTTGTTTTACAGATTTTTTTGTGAGGGAAAACAATCTTAAGAAATGAAACTAACAAAAGTTTTCATCTGTCATCGTCCTGTCAGTCATGGGCTGTTTGGGCTACTCACCTAATGACACGTGACTCATGCTCTGCGCAGCCGCGACTGCAGCTCATGCTGCATGAAACAGATGCACGTCACTTTATAACTGTAGGGCCCGTTGTCCCACTGAACTAAATTTATTGTAGAAATGTCTTTTCACACTAGGCTACTTTAAGGGCCGGAACAAACAGATGCATGTCACTTTATAACTGTAGGGCCCGTTGTCCCACTGAACTAAATTTATTGTAGAAATGTCTTTTCACACTAGGCTACTTTAAGGGCCGGAACAAAGTAACAAATGACCTCGGGGCCGCCAATTGAATAACCCTGGTTTAAATAATATAATGCAACAGAACTGGTGCATTTTCAAATGGGTATATTTGTGTTTTGACACAAACGGATTCAGAAGCTGTTGATGAACTCCGTCCTCCTTGCAGCAAATGGGTAAGGTGGCTATGTCCTGATGAGCTGTGTTTTTCTTTTGTCCTTCCGGAACAGGAAATCTATACACATTGTGTTTTTTGTTAGGCTATCAAATGTAGTAGACCAACATCTAATAAAAGTTGAATTAAAAGTTAAATTGTTGCAATGAAGATGCACAAGCATTACATTTCTTTAAAAAAGTTTTAACCCTACAAAATAACAGGATGTGGGTAAATGTGAGGAACATGGTAAACCTTTCTAGACCTGTATACATGTTTTCTCTACAGCTGGACATAAATACATCAGATAATAAAAGATCACAGCCGACTGCGCCTCTGAAAACTGACAAAGTTAAAGTCAAAGTGCACTGGGAGCAACCACCTCCAGAAAAATGGGAAAAATCATTACACAAAGCCCTCCAGACCTGGTGTAGTTCTAATTTGTTCAAAGACATACGACCATGTGAAGTTAAAAAGGTTACTGTCATCCCAGATGAGCCATTTTGTGCAGAGGTGCAGATCATACCTCCAGAAGGTAACATTTGATTATTCACTTATGGATGCAAATATAGCATTTTACAGTAAGGGAAAAAATTATTTGATACCCTGCTGATTTTATAAATTTGCACACTGACAAGAAATGATCAGTAATTTTAATGGTAGGTTTATTTTAACAGTGAGGGACAGAATAACAACAAAAAAATCCAGAAAAAGTTATAAATTGAGTTGCATTTTAATGAGTGAAATAAGTATAGGGGATTAAATACTTATTTCACTCAATAAAATCCAAATCAATTTATAACCTTTTTGAAATGCGTTTTTCTTTATTTTTTATGTTATTCTGTCTCTCACTGTTAAAATAAACCTACCATTAAAATTATAGACTGGTCATTTCTTTGTCAGTGGGCAAACAGTATTTTCCTTCACAGTATTTTGTATATTGCCATTGTATATTGCATTAAATCTCAGTCACACACAGGAATTTTATTTAAATCTATTACAGATTTATTAATTTACAATTTATATTTACAGTTAAACAAATGTGCCTCCTTATATTTCTTTGTAGCTCTCAAAGGTTTAAAAAATAACACAGCAGTGACGTTAAAGTTCAAGGATTTTAAGGATTTAAGTGTTGTTGCAACAATTCTTCTGGATGAATCCATACAAGATGAGAAAGATCCATCACCAAAGGTTTAATTTTTACTTTGTTTAGCATAATGACAAAAAACATAATTGTGTTATATTAATGGCCTATTAGATAAACAGTAACTGCAAATGTTGTTTCTATTATGCATTGTAATACATTTAGCAAAAATGTCAATTTACGTCAAAAATCATTTGTAATGTTTTTTTAAAGGTATACGACACTATGACTTCTTCAGCAGCAAACAGTGATGTGGACGCAACTGCAGGGAATAGTGCTTCAACTGAAAGTGAGACCCTGAAAACTTTTGAAATGAACAATGAGACAACCTTAGCTGGATTTTCTGTCCCCCTCTATCAGTACTGGTACATGCATCATGGTTACAGGAAGGAACTGGAGAAAATTGAGACAGAGCACGGAGTCACTATTTCTGCAGTAATCTCATTCAAAAGTACCCAAAGAACAAGCCTTGATTCTCTGCGTAAAGCCTCTGAGGAGTTTCAGAGTCTTATTCAGGGATGTGTGGACTCGGATATTTTCAAGGACACCATGCACAACAGCCAGACAGAGGTGGCAAAGATTATGATGAGCATGCCTCCTGGTAATGTCCAGGACTTTGGACCAAAAAACTCTACAGTCATAATGAACAGAAAAGTAGATACTACAAGATTAAAAAAACAATTGACAGACAATTCAATTGTAAATGGAAATAAAATAAAAATGGATAACAGTGTTTCTTTTTTGAAAATGGACACTAAGGATTGTCATATTAAACTTGAGATAGACAAGGTTTATTGGGATCTGATCACACTTTCTTATAAAGAACAAATACTAAACCTTGAAACAAAGTATGGAGTGTCATTTCACTCTGAAGAACTAAAGGGCAATTTAACCGTTAAGATAAAAGCTCAATCCAAAGAAGACCAACATACTGATCTTAATAATCATGCCCTCAGAGCTTTAATGCAATGTTGTCAGAAACTTGTCACAGCAACTGTGAGCTGTGAGCTTAAAGACCCTAAAGATGCAGGTATTATAGCACAGATTAAACTGATACTTGGCACACAACATTATTATGTTGCTGCAGTAGATGCATATGGTCCCTGGAGGCTTGTTGGACTGCCGGAGCATCTTGGGCCTTCCATTGCTGACATTGAGAAGAAGATTGGGATGTGTGTGTTTGATGACAAGACAAAGAAATTGATTGGTTACTCATGCGACATCCTTCAAGAAAGAGGAATCACATGGGAAAACACATCTACTTATGGACAAGGAGCAGCAAGTGGACCACATAATGAGGCAGTGAGTTCAAGAGGGCGAGGTGATACAGACACTGATTTCAATGAAAAGTCACAAGAAAGAGCACATAAAAACTCCAGTCATGACAATAAAGGTGTACATGGTGAAGAGGAGCAGTGTGTTATTTGCATGGACAGCATCAGAAACAAGGAAAAACTGAAATGTGGGCATGAATTCTGTCGAGACTGTATAAGGCAGTCAGTAGAGAGTCTGGGATCCATCTGTCCTGTCTGTAAGAAGGTCTATGGAAGGTTGGAGGGAAACCAGCCTGACGGAACAATGCGCATCAAAAATTACAGAACAAGTCTTCCTGGTTTTCCAGACAGTGGCACAATTGAAATCACATACAAAATACCAAATGGTATTCAAACGGTAAGAATATGCAAAATTTATATAAAAAATAACGCTGTACTGCTGTTTAAAATGAATTTTGTGATGACTAGAAAGCCACGTTTAGATTCTGAGGTGGTATGAGAGAACATTGTTAGAAAACTGTGTTTAGTCACTTTGTTGTGTCAGTCACATGACTGCTTCCTGTTCAATTGGGCTTCTAAATGGAAAAAAGTTTTTCTGTTCTGTTTTATTAAAGGGGACCTATTATATGTGGTCATTATATAATATATGGTATTTGAACATAAATGTTTCTCTGCAGTGTATAGACAACCACCCTATAATAGAAAAATCAACTCACTCCTTTCTTCATAATCTTCAAAAATCAGAAACAGTTTTATAAACTTTTCTGATGGGTTTTTTAAACAAGGCTTGAGTAAATGATCACCCAGCATCTGTGATTTCATGTACCATTTCAGAGGGGATTAGATCTCTGTGGATATTAAATAGATGGGAGTGTCAATTTTGTACATTTGGGGTTTGCACAAGATCCCATGCTCTGGATATGTGCAAAAGTATAATTTTGTATTACAAATAAATAATGACCTTATAGAAGTGTCTGCTTGATAAAAATAAAAAACTTACCGTTGCAAATCAGGGTAAAGACATTGGGTTAAACACTGATTTTCATGTACTTGCTTAATAACTGACAACTAACAATAACACATTTTTTTAACCGAAAAAAGTTACAGATTGCAGCTTTAAATGTTACATGAACTATATGAATATTCTGTGAGTTTCGGTAGCTTTTGTTGGGGTTAATATAGAGGCGTGTCCAATCGCCAGGTTAAGTTTTATATTCAGAGCACACTGTTAATTGGCAGGGAGAAGCACTTTAGCAATGACACCAGCAGCGTGTAAGTACATTCAGACTTGTCTTCAGTTGTTTGTAGTGGAAGTGGTAGGAAGTGTATTTGTTTTTGCCTTGTTTACCGTAATAACTCGTGTGAAAGTCGTGTTTGGTCCCGTGCTCCCCCGCGTGAGTTTTGGTAGCTTTTGTTGTGGTTAATATAGAGGCATGTCCTGCTGAATTCAATCAAAGCGAGTTTCAGGGGAGTATATAAACATTCAGTTCACCGCGGCAGTGGTCGCGGCAGCCCTCCTCTTGTGAAGACCAGTGAGTGTAAAGACCAGCGACTCTACCTGCGTGACTCCACCAAGCAAAGACACAGACAAAGCACTGAATCACTTTTCTTTATTTTACTTCTTTTTGTTCCTCTTACATAAGCACTTATATTATGTGTCTACTTATTCCTGTTGTTACTAACACTCGCAAATTACGTGATGTACGTTACAGGCGTCGCAATTCTCATAACCTTCGTACTGTACATATGTCTCCTGGTACATCACTAACTCTTTCTGCGGGCCTCTGGAATTGTCAGTCTGCTGTTAACAAAGCAGAGTTTATTACATCCATAGCTACTCATTCTAACCTCAACCTCATGGCTCTAACTGAGACCTGAATAAAACCTGAGGACACTGCTACACACGCAGCCCTCTCCACCGGATTCACTTTCTCACACACTTCTCGTCAGACGGGGAGGTGTGCGGGGACTGGGCTACTGATTTCTAGGGAGTGGAAATTCACTGCTATCAGCACCTTTGAATCTTAGGCAGCTAATATAACCTACATCTACCACCATCTACATCACATCTTGTCATCTACCGCCCCCAGGTCCATTAGCTCACTTCTTGTATGAGCTGGATGTTCTCCTACCATCCTTCCCTGATGATGACACTCCTCTACTGCTGCTTGGTGACTTCAACATCCATGTTGATAAAGACAAAAAATACTGCACACCTCAAGTCTCTTCTGTCTTCCTTCTATCTTCCACCTCAAACTGACAGACTTGCTACACCATCAACACCACAAACACACATCTTTTTCTCAGCTCTCTGAGTCTGAGGTTTTTAAACTCATGCTATCTAACCATCCTACCACCTGCCCACTCGATCCCATTCCATCTCATCTTTTTCAAGCTATTTCTCAAGCAGTCACTCCAGCACTTACTCACATAATTAACACATCTCTTCACACTGGTATTTTCCCCACTACATTTAAGCAGGCTAGGGTAACCCCACTGCTAAAGAAACCCAACCTAGATCCAGCAATACTCGAAAACTACAGACCTGTATCCCAGTGGTGGAGGTAGCGAATTACAACTACTCACGTTACTGTAATTAAGTACATTTTTGGTTTATTTGTACTTTCATGAGTATAATTTTAAGTCTGTAATTTTACTTGTACTTGAGTACAAATTAAGCAAATTAAGTAATTGACTTTGTTATTTTTAAAATAACAATTCGTTACGGAATACTGTAATTTGAATTAATATTTCAACCTCTGACCGGCATTTCGGTAGCCAATAAAAATATCTCATCTTAACGGACCAATGAAAAGCCTGGTACGTTATTTGAACCGGAAAACAAGTTCCAGCTACTGCAGATTGACGTGAGCTGACCGTCATCGTACAGTCAAGAAGTTATTGATTGACACATGGAGATTCAAGACAGCAATAATGAATCTGAAG
>JAZGTI010017755.1:0-12022 GCA_036877585.1 Botia kubotai | reverse complement strand
GCTTTGTAGGTAATCAGCAGAACTTTATACTCTATACGATACTTGATGGGTAGCCAGTGGAGGGATTTTAAAATAGGGGTTATGTGGTCATATTTATTTGATTTAGTAAGCACCCTGGGGGCTGCGTTTTGAACTAGCTGTAGTCTGTTATAGCTGCAAAGGGTGGGCCGACAGCATATTAAACCATATGAATTAACAGTGGGATGTCACTTAAGTTCATATGCGTCTAAAGGCAGACGCGCAAATACTTTTGGCAATATAGTGTATGTTAAAATCACCAACAATTAAAACTTGATTTGTGGCCAATACTACTACAGATAAAAAGTCAGCAAATTCTTTGATAAAGTCTGTGTGGTATCTTGATGGCCTGTATATAGTAGCCAGTAGAAATGACAAACTCGATTTATCATTTACATCGGATAAAGTGCTACTGAGCACCATTACTGCAAACAGTTCTCTGGGTAACTTCAGAAATATTCCTATAAAATGCAGCAACACCTCCCCCTTTGCCTTTTAGTAATTTCATTTAATGTAATGTAATCGTCTGGTTTTAGCCATGTTTCTGTCAAACAGAACACATCTAGGTTGTGATCTATAATCATATCATTAACAAAAAGCGCTTTTGTAGAAAGAAATCTAATATTCTGCAAACCAAGCCTAATTATTTGTCTGTATTATGTATCTTTTTATTAGTTTAACATTGATTAAATTGGCATTGAATTGTTTACAATTGTTTCCATCTGTAATTAAATTTTTATGCTGACTCAAAGTCCATACAGCAGGGCTGCACGATTTGGAGAAAATCTAAAGGTTTGTTGTGGTAGTTTTAACCGCATCAAGGAAAGACAAAGCATAATCACAAACTATTCTAACATTGTGCTATTGTTTAGTTAAAGCCATTTAAACATTGTTGCAATTTTTTTAGTTGTCATGATGAAAAACATCTGTTATGACAAATAACCTTTTTCAAATGGCATTTATTGCTCATTCAATCAGTACGTGTCATGCTAAAATGATCCCTACGGGTTAAACGTAAAATGTGCAGAAGGCAAACTGTCAAGAACTACGTGGATGCTCGGTACCATATTTGATAATCGTTTTTAAACCAAAAATCTACTAATCGTGCAAGCCTACCATACAGTCCTTAACACGGTGGTTCTCAAACTGGGGGCCACCAGATGGCACTAGGGGCGCCGCATAAAAATTTCTAGTTTAGGAAATTATTTTAAAACATTTACCTGTATGCAGTCAGGATTGTCCTTTGTCAAATATTATGTATGTAAAAAAATATTTTTAAAATTTTATATAAAAAAATAATAATATTCAACATCAGAGAAAAAGGCTACAAAGAGAATTGATGTTCTGGAATTATATGTAGTCATTTGTTTGTCATTTGTTCCTGCTGAAAAAGTTTGAGAACCACTGCCTTAACAAACACTCATTAGCACATCGTTGGCATGTGAATGGGAGTGGACTGTCAGGCTGTTCATATTGGGATTATTTTCCATGCTCTCTCCTCTGACTTTTGGGGATGCATGTCTTTAGATTGTCTGTCTTGGACATTTTAGAGCCACGGTCTCATAACATATTAATCATACTAGCTTTGTATTTCACAGATTTAAAATGAAACATATTTATGCGTCCATTCATCTTTGAAACCATGGTTTTAACTTTTGAACATGCCATCTTTGTTGCCACTCTGTTGTCTTTAAGACAATTATTGTATGTGAGTTTGAGCACAGTCACATGAATGTCTGATTTGCATTTAGGGAACCTATGAGATGCTTGAAGATGCTTAAAACCTGTTCAAATTTGCAGACTCTTGTCAAATTATTTAACCACAATAATGTCATAATCAGCTCTTATGTGATTTTGGTTGTATTTTAATATTATAAACCTGATTTTTGGCCGATTTTTATTTTTGACCGTTCCTTGGCAAAAGTGAATGGGCACTTACGGTCCTTTACAAACCTGCATATTTCTTACAACCAAAACATACTAACAGACTAAATATATTTATATATTTAAATATATATTCATCATAGTGGGTAAGCCTTTGCAAGGTTTTTCACATTTTGTGCCGTCTCCAGTTGATGACCAAATTTTGTGGGTATAAGCTGTTCATGGAAAACAAACGAGCATTGCAGTGAATTTCATCCTAACAGCAGTAGCTGTTTAGTTGAATATTATTTCTTTTGCATCCAAGTACATTCATTTTTTTTTAGGTTTTACTAAATTAGGGGCTTTTCACGTATCACATCTAAAAACACATAGAAAATGCAGCTTTCTCCTTTCCAAAGTGCTCGGGGTGTTGTGTTCCCTCAGCAACTACAAGCTGCGTTCTCTATGACAATGAGGAAGTTTTATCAAAATATAAATGGATTTCCAGCACAGAAAATTCTTTGCAGTAGCTGCTAAATTGCAGCTAGATTTATGCTGCTAGATTTATGCTATGATTAGCTGTTCCTCCATCTTTGCTGAACTTTCAATGTTGTAACGGAAAGGGTCAAGCTGATTGGCTGATTATCACATGTCTTGTGGTGCGCTTGTGGCATTCCAAATCATCTTGATGCAGCAGAGGCGGCTGGAAGGAGCAAACAGCCTTAAGCAGGCTTGCCACTCGTCTGCCATTAAAATAATGTATTTGAGCGTGCAAAAGATGTGACATGTCAACAGCCCCTTAACGTGACATCTAATTAATATAATGCTTTCAGCTTTGCAGTTATGGCCCCTAGAATCAGTAGCTGACTTTACATGGACACTTTTTGTTTCAATCGAATTGAAATCAATCAGATTGATGAATCCGATGGCAGTGTTTACATGAACGCTGAATAAAGTAATCGGGTTGATGTGCGCGTTTACATGACACGCTTAGAATTGGATTTGATCTTTTGACATGCGCACAGTACACGGATACACGTTTCTTGCCATACCATACTAGCAGCCACTCTATTGCCATTGCTTTTTACATTTTTTCAAAGCACAATTAACATTTAAAACACTGAACAACGTCATGGTTTTATTAACCCTTTGAATGACACCGTTGTGATTAGAAAGTTCAGTGGTCACGTTATCACTTGCTAAATTCAAATTTCTGTTCAAACCAGGAATGGCGGTAAACGAGAGCGCGAATCTCTCAGCACTTATTATGTGTCACAGTTGTAAGCGTTTTTAGCCACGTATCTTCTACATAACGCTTACTTCTATATATAGCCTATACCTTTTATGAAACAGCGGCAAAAGCATCCTTCAAATAAATATTTCTTTATTTTATATTGTAATAGGAAAATCTATATAGTTTATACATTACCACGTTATTTGAAAGGTTTGTTTTGTCTGTTATGTTTTATTCCTGTCAATCGATTGTGTAGGTAATTATGAAGTTTACTCTATTTCTCTCTCAGTTTGCCAGACACTTTTGTTTCAAAATAAGTGGATGAGCATGTGTTCGGTGTAATGTCACGCGACAAGCTTTATGCATCTCCATGGTAACTGGAACGTGATTCATTGCAAAATAACAGTTGCATAAAAAAAAACTCACGCCGGGGGGTGTGTCTGAAACTTTCCAACTCACGCATGAAAGGTTTACTGTCCAATTTTGCGTCGCTTTCTGAAAACAATAGCCGTGCGCCATACATCATTACGCCAAACGCAATTTGTACGTCATTACACATGCGCAGAGCTTTCTAGTTTCATTTTCAATCCGACTAAGTGTTTACATGTCCTCTCGATTGGATTAGAAAAGGTTTAAACCACCCCTTACAAGCCTATTGAAATTTTAATCGGATCTGGTTAATTCAGTCCGATTGATGTGTTTACATGTGACTTTTTTAGTCTGATTGTGCTTTTAGTCCTATTACGATCGGGTTATTCGGGGTCATGTAAACACAGCTACTGATTACGTTACAAAGTGAGTTGGTGAGCAGGACAGTCATGAGGGTGGGTGAAACAGTGAAGACACCATCTGATAATCACAGCACTGGGGGATGTGACTGAGCATTTCATAAGACTGGTATAGCCTAAACAATCCAATAAACAAAAGATTAAAGACGAATTGTTAATAATTACTCAATACTGATTAAAACTAATAATATTACAGTTAATAATCATTCAGTTTTAATTGGCGTGAGGTGATGCCGTTCAAAACAAAGCTATAATGAAAACTATAGCCTCCATTTTAATCCAATAACACAGCCATTCATTTGGCTGTGGTAGATTGCAAGTACCTACTTAATAGGGGAAACAATAGGGTTACATGTAAGGCCTTCATCTAATATAAATATGATTTCTTTAGCAGTGTAATTATCAGACGAAGCAAACGATTAGAATGTAACAGAATTTTTAGTAATGAAAGGCAGTGAAAAAAATCACAGCTTTGCCAAGAGGTTTTGTCTGTGACAGTGTACATCAAAGACTGCTTGATCTCCTCAGCCTTCATTTATTATTGAATTTGCACTGTCTAAATCACTACGTTTAAAAGATCCCTTACGCAGGGATCAGGGATATTTTTTTAGACCACCCAAGCCAAATTGTCTAAATACTGCAGCCGGTCCTAATTTTGGCCATGGATGCACAAAATTAATTTGTTGCAATTATTGTAACCCTCTTAAATGGATAGAAACTTGACTGCAGGTAGGATTGCAAAATATACAGATTTTCTGCTGGCAGGTGTTCTGTTGCTGTGAAATGGACCCTTTTCGAAGAACAACTAAATCCTATTTGAGTTTTTTTCTTTTCCATTGGTGGATGATCTAACAACCCAAATTTTTTAGTTTTAAACAGAGATGTCAATAGAAAGGCAAGTTATGGATAGTAGCTTTAAATTTAGGATTTGTTTGCATGTCTTGATGAATAATCGCATGGTCATCGTGGCACGTACAGTATGCAGTGTATCTCAAATGACCCTTCTATGATGATATGACGGAGTTATTTGAATGCTTTGTGGTTTCAGAGCAATAGTTTCATGTATTATTTACAAAAGATTATAATTAAATGTTTTTTCTCATTCATTCTCAGACACCTTCAGCTGTGAATAAAATCAGACAGCTTCTGCAGGATAAGCCAGAATATGTGAGTGTTTATTATATCTTTAATAAAGAATGTTTTGAAATGATAAACATTTTATTTACTCTTATTCTGTTAATTGTTTGTGAACATTATGCACTTGGCTTTAAAAAGACTGGCCTCAAGGTTGGTGTTCGAACCAGAGGATGCAATGGACTCACATATACTCTTGACTATACCAAGGATAAAGACAAATCGGATGAGGAAGTTCTGCAAGACGGTAAACGCTGCAAAATTGTATTTTAGTTTACAATTGTTTAATTTACAATTACTTTAAACAACACAATCACCATATTATCATTCTGTTTATGTATTTTGTAACAGGTGTGAGAGTTTTTATTGAAAAGAAAGCACAGCTGACATTGCTGGGCACCGAGATGGATTTTGTTGAAACCAGACTTTCCAGCGAGTTTGTATTTAACAACCCAAATATTAAAGGAACATGTGGTTGTGGTGAAAGCTTCAACATATAAACCTCACTGCATGTCTCCTTTTACTTAGAACTGTACTTCTGCAGGACATAAATGCTGGTCCTAGGTTCATGGATCCATCTTGAAAATGTGTGGCTAATGCACAGAGATACAGAAAAAGTGAATAATGTATAGTGGAGCATTTAGGCATGACCATTCTGCTACCAGCCACCTCAACACGCAAAGATATTTAAGAAAAGCCATGCTTGTGTTTTTCATCATTCGAGTGTTACTAGAGGATAATAATATAAAATAGTGTTCCTAGTAGTTAACAGAATAGTACGTTTAATTGTCTCATCCTGATATAATAAATACTGCTTGCAACCGAGTAAAGGAATAAGGTCTTCTTTAACATTAGTACAAGAATAATACATCTTAACAGATTAACCTTTATTTATCTTTGTTAAAGTTACTTAATGTAAATACAATTGTTCTTATAATAAAAGGAAACAAACACCTACCTGAGCCTTAGGCTATTAAAGGTGTAGGTGACATTTTTCTTTAATAAAACAAAGATGATTTTTAGCTAAACTTTTTTTTAAAAAAAACTTTCATGTTTTCTTTAATGTTTCCTAAAATGGGCCGTATTTAGATTTTCTGTCATGATTATGAAAAATGTCACCACTGTAGGTCATTCCTGCTGCATCAAGAACAGTCGCAGTAACTCGCCTCATTGTTCAAAGAGAAAACTTGACAATTGTCTTTTTTTTACCTTTTCTCGATGTAAAAACACCTAGAAAAGTTGATTGAGGGGGTGACGAGAAGGCACTGAATAGCAAATCTATTAAGGTTGTCATTGACTAAACCTTAATATAACACACAGTATATCACATTGCTGAGTATTTTTAAAAGTTTGCTATTTTGTTTAATTTGATAATTACATTACCTTTCCCTGTATAACTGTCACTCAGCTTTTGAATTAGCAAAACTGTTCACATGGTTCTAGGGATTTGACTTTGGATGTCATTTGTTAAAAAAATGTGAATATATATAAAAAAGGTTGATGTCTGACCACTGAATGTTACCAACAATCTCTGATGATGACAATAAAACAAAAGTTAAAAACCTACATTGAAATATTTCCGACAAAGAAATGGATAGACCTCTGTCAGCTTGTTGAACACATTTTTATTTGGAAATTTCTACCATATGATGTCTGAAAGTTGTAAGTGCAAGTGTGACAGTATTTACATGGTAACTAGATACATAGTGAACGGAATTTTACAAAATGATATTGAAAACATCAAAATGTCATGCAGTGCAATAAAGTAGCCTCTGTTCCCTGCAAACAATACCATAGAAAATGCATCCTTGGCTTGAGAATGCTTCATTCAAGATGCCATTCAGGTAAGTCATAATTATCTTAATGCATCTAGAGGGTGTGTGAAAAATAGATACCATCACATGTCTGATAATGGTTAGAATTTTCTTCACATTCTGACAGTAATCGCTAAGTGGGCTAAATATATTTATATATAAATATGTACTCTGTGGAAGGTGCAGGACCATAAAATGTGCGTTAAATCATTGAATAGGGTCCTACTTGCCTGACAAAATATACTGGCAAGTCTGGATCTTGCCTTAAGACAAATCTTCAAGTCTTAATAATAATTATTAATGATAATACAATGTACAAAGCATTATCCTAACCAAATGTTATAAGCTAATGTCAGCAGTCTCCCAGTAAGGAAGCCAACAGGGCAACAGTGGCAAGGAACCAAAACTCTAATGATGTAAAAATGGAGAATAAAACCTTGTCAGAAACCAGGCTTAGTAGGGAGGTTTATTTTAACAGTGAGAGACAACAAAAAAAATCTAGAAAAACATTTTTAAAAAATTGATACAAATTGATTTTGAGTGAATTTGATCCCCTATCAATCAGCAAGATTTCTGGCTCCCAAAATTATACAGGTAACAAGATGAGATTCTCCTAATCTCAGCTCATTACCTGTATAATTTTTATATAATTATATAATTTTTCTTCTGTGGACAAGCAATCAGTCAGAATCGAGACGTTCCACCAAGACCAAAGAGTTGTCCAAGAATGTCAGGAACAAGATTATAGACCTACACAAGGCTGGAATGGGCTACAAGACCATCGACAAGCAGCTTGGTATGAAAGTGACAACAGTTTGGTGCGATTGTTCGCAAATGTAAGAAACACAAAATAACTGTCAATCTACCTTGGTTTGGGGCTCCATGCAAGATGCAAGACTACACAGGAGGATCTTGTCAATGATCTTATGGCAGCTGGGACTATAGTCACTAAGAAAACAATTGATAAGACACTATGTTGTGAAGGACTAAAATCCTGCAGCGCCCGCAAAGTCCCCCTGCTCAAGAAAGCACATGTACAGATCCGTCTGAAGTTTGCCAATGAATCTCTGAATGATTCAGAGGAGAACTGGGTTGAACGTGTTGTGGTCAGATGAGACCAAAATAAAGCTGTTTGGCATCAACTCTGTGTTTGGAGGAGGAATGCTGCCTGTGACCCCAAGAACACCATCCCCACCGTCAAACATGGAGGTGGAAACATTATGCTTTGGGGGTGTTTTTCTGCTAAGGGGACAGGACAACTGCACTGCATCAAAGGGACAATGGACGGGGCCACACTGTAAGCCTGGATGAGTTGAGTTTACTTAAAAAATTAGAGGAAACTGGTTGCCCTCAAAAAATTTAGTAATGTTTACTTGATAACTTGAGTGAACATTACTTAAAGATATGAGTGTGGAGTAACTGGACAGAAATTTAAAACATTAAGTAAATTCAACTTAAAATAATTGTTAGAACCACTGGTATTTTTAAGTTGAATTTACTTAATGTTTTAAATTTCTTTTAAAAAATCCTCAATTTTTTTTTAAGTAAAATCAACTCATCCAGACTTACAGTGCACTTATCTTTTTAATTGCATTAAATTAGATTGAAAAAAAGCAAATCACACAAGGTTCTTTTTCCTTTTTTTATTTAAAACGTCTCAAAATACAACAATACAGTGAAGACAAGTTTGCCTTCAAGTTTAGCAGGTTTCCTACTTTTTCCCCTAACACTGCATCTACTCAATAATATAATAAAAGCTATTGCTGAACAAAATCTGACCTTGGCCTTTTTTCACAGTACAGTGAGAGTCATAAAAATAAATGAATGAATGAATTTAAATAAAAATTTATTAAATCCCATAAAACAAACATTCATTTGACACTGTGACCGCAAGCTGATTGTTCAAAGATTGAATTTTGGGTGCCAGCTCAACCTTTCCAAAGTTAAGAAATACCTGCTGGATAAAAAATAAAGTGTTTTTCATACACTTTGGGTAGTGCAAGTGTAGGGCATAAATCAGTCTGAAAAGAGGACAGAGGCAGGCTGTCTGGTTCCATAACTGAATTGCCTTCCAAGATGATGCACACTCTGGAAGGGTTTAGCTGTGGACTTTCTGCATTGACGCAGAGGATTCCTACTGCAATTTGGTGGTATGAGTCTTCGTCAGTCACATCCTAACAAAACAAATAAATAAGATCATGCCAGTAAAATAGTTCTTTGTTGTTTTTGAAATGTAAAAACATAAAACAAGAGTCATGCACAAAACAGGAAAAATTTTCTCTATAACTGCCACCACATTTATGGCAGTTTTACTACCAATACTTGTAATGTATAAATGCAATTATGGTAAAACTGTTCATCTGTTCTACAAACTCAAAATACATTGGTCAAGGTTTTTCCCTTTCATATATTCACATATATATATATTTCATATATAAAAAAAAATCAAACTGTCGTTAATTACTCTCCATGTCATATTTTAAACCCATAAGACTTGCATTCATCTTCAGTGCACATTAAGTTATAACCCTTTCAACATTTGTTAGCTCAGTAGTCTGAAAGATATTGTACAACACAGTTTGGTTGGGATATAGACATGTATTTAAATACTGAACCTTTAAAAAACTGACTCAAAACAACAGGAAAAAAAGATGTACACAAAAAAAGATGTGTACATCTGATGAAAAAGAAACGTGGGAGAGTATAGCAGATGTCAGGAGAGAAAAAAATAAAATATTAGATGAAGAGACTTCATCAAAAAAAAATGTCAAAAACAGAATACAAAGAAGAAAGGAGATAATGACAACAGTCAAAAGGAGTAGACTGATGTAGACAAAAAAAACAAAACAAAAAAAAACAAAGCAAAAAAACACCCACCTTTGTCTGACGTAAAAGCTCAGCCAAAAATCTGACCAGCAAGGCCTTTCTTCTTTCTGAAGATGTCCATCAGATTTAGGGAGTGATGGTCTAGAGCATCAAAGAAGCTCTCTCTGATATTTTTCCCGACCATTCGGCTGAACTCGTAATAAACCTGAAATATAGAACACAGCAAACCATATTAGGCCATGGTCAACACTACATGATTTGTGTCACAGTGCTGACCACCCCCAAATGATCATAAATAAATATCCATTGTCACATCTACTGATTTGTGTGGTAAAATACTTAAGTATTTTCAAAAGAAAAAAATACATACTGTACCTGGCTTTCTGTAAACAGAGCTGGCCATCGAAGAACCATCTGGCTGATGCCAGGCTTGTCATTAACTTCTTTTCTGCGAAGAGCAAATGTCATGTCCATAAACACCACGGAAAATGCGGAAGCGGGACCGTGTCCAACCAGTTGGAAGTAAGAAGTCTTGCAAGTTAAAAAGCGAAATGCCCTAAATTGTTCAAAATAATATTCTTTTTCTCATTACCCACAAACATCCATTTGATGGGAATTAAGAAAAAATGAACAGCCGATGTCATGACTAACTTAGGGCTGCCGAATTCGCCTGTCATGTGCTCAAGACGCACTTATTTTCCAGTAATGTTAACGTTACTCACAAACAACCTCTCGGCGTAAAAATGAAACAAAAACTGGATGAAACGTTTAGTTACATTCGAACTGATGTTACTTACCAACAATTCTACAAATATCCAAACAGCTTCAACCACGCGAAAACGGCGTCGCCTAAAACTGCTCAACAGCTATCAGTGTTGGGGTAAGGGGATGTGGTCAGTCAAAAACTTTTTAAATTTAAAGTTTTAAAAAACAATTAAAAAATATGTTCACTCAAGTTATCAAGTAACCATTACTCAATTTTTTAGGGCAACCAGTTTCCTCTATTTTTTAAGTAAACTCAACTCATCCAGGCTTCCAGTGCACTCGTATCTTTAAGTAATGTTCACTCAAGTTATCAAGTAACTATTACTCAATTTTTTTAGGGCAACCAGTTTCCTCTAATTTTTTTAAGTAAACTCAACTCATCCGGGCTAACAGTGCAGAGTGTAGTTTACTCAAGTGTTAAACTAGTCTGTGAGCGTGTTTTATAGTCTATATGTAGTTTTAAGCACTATTTTTATTCATTTTGTTCACCGTTTTGTAGTTGTAAATTGTGTGTACATCGTTTCATTCCTATACACTTGTGTATCTCTTTTGGGTATTGTATTAAAATTGTGTGTTTGGCGTAAGGCTGTGTATCCAATCAGCGCTGTGAAGTAGTTGACCAATGAAATCGAGCCAGAGACGTGAGTCATGGCTCCGAGGTGGGGCTTTCACGTAGAGGGTGTGGTTTGCGCTTAACTGGTTTGGAAAAAAATATGCCTGGAGCTGGGATCGGTCTGTGGGATGCTAGATCCATTCTGGATGAACACCCAGGATAAAAACCCCAAAACAGAGTAATTAGCGTAGCTGCTGTTCATAATGGTTAGAGCATAATTGTTTTTTTTATGTAGAATGAAAAACAAATGATAAGATGCATTATGAGAATTCTTAGCTTAAGTGATCTTTAATCTAGTTTTGAAGATCAGGGACCACAGCATCAGGGACACTATTTTAGAGTTTAGGTGTAAAAATGCTTTGCCACCTTTAGTAATTCTAGGTACAACCAGAAGTCCAGAGTTTTGTGAGCGTAAAGCACACATTGGCACACATTGCCTTTCCGCTAAAAATTACAACACATTTGCACCATTTGAATAAATGGATGTGTCTGTGAGAGGGTAATGTATTCAGACTGCAGAGTGGGATTTGCATGCCAATCTCTGCCCCAGATATCAGAGTATAAAAGGGAGATGGCATGCACCACTCATTCAGGTTTGTGCCGAGGAGCCAAGACATGCCCAGCCGTCAGTGGTCAGTTCAGTGTTGTGGCAGGACCCAGATAGCACGTAGTAATCGGCCCGAGCTCGGCTGCCCTTCGGCGCCTCCAGCTCAGACTCGGCATCGGCGAGTGTTATCCGGGCCGAGTATGGCCTGCAGCTCGCTCTCGCGCATGTGTTTGTGATGAGGCTGTAAAGCACTGGCCCGATTCCCATTAACCACATCTGGCCCGAGTCTGTCTGTAGAGTCCGGACCGCTTCTGGCAAAGACTCTGCTTTTTTAACTGATAAAAACCGATTAAATTCTTATTTTATCTAGTAATTAGCTGCACGTTTAATGATAATTTGAGAAATGGTACGACAGCAACA
>JAZGTI010017754.1:0-12024 GCA_036877585.1 Botia kubotai | reverse complement strand
CTCTTTAAGCTCTTAAAGCCAGAGGGAAAATAAAACATACCAATTAAACTTGGCTGGCTTGTTAGTGGCTGGGCGGTAGACTGACGACTAAAGTTATTGTATTGGTAAGTCAGTGAATGAGTCTTGAAGTCTGTGTGTTTATGGGGCTGTTGGTGGATACCAGAAGCAATGCAGATTACGATAGGGATGTGATGGTTAACCATCCATTAAAATACATCCCACAAAATGACCACAAACTGCACCCTGCTTTGCTTAGCTGACAACATATATAAGCCACCATCTTAGAGGAGGAATACTATAAGAAAAGAAAACAGAAATTATCCCTTTAGCACTGGAAATCTTTGTGGAACGGTTGACATCTACGGCAAAGTTTCTACAGTAGCATCTAGAATAATCAACTGTTCTCACTCTGAGATGGTTGATGTGGTACTTTTTCTATACTGTTTTGATAATACATACAGTACAGTCTTTTATTTATAGTAGCAGAGTCTTTTTTGGCATACTTAACATTGAAATGTCAGATGTTCGTTCTTGTTGCACAACTTACTTCTATACTTTGTGAGTTAAGCATCAGACAGATTAGGTGACTGAACTGACATTGACATATGTTTAAACACTCTGCATGTCAGAGAATTTGCATCGTTTAAAGGAGTCTAGATATATTATTTCTATATATCATATACCAAGGTTAAATTGTTGACATTGCAGTTTAAACATCTGAGCAGACGTTTAACTGGCTTGACATTGTATATCAGTGTCAAGACAGCATGAAACTTCTAGCCATTAGGGATGTGAGTTAAGTAACGTTACCCACCCATTTTTAGCCAACCCACTCTACTGTAGATTGTGCGACGACATCTGTGTACATGTGACATGGTGGCTTATGAGTTGCTAATACGCACAGAGGCAGTTCATCCAAAAATTACATTTATTATGATTGTCATTTACTCACCCTCATGTCAGACCTGTAAGATTTTCTTGAAAGCTGATGTTGATCTTTATGTCATACTATGAATATGAATGGTGACTAAGACTTAAAATTACTAACATTCTGCCTAACACAATCTTTTCTGTTTCATGGAGGAAAGAAAATCATGTGGATTGGGGCAACAAGAGGGTGAATAAATGTTGACTGAATTTTCGGTGAACTATCCCTTTAATAATAATTTAAGGCCCATCTTCAAGAAAAAACTTGACCTCGGCTGGACCGGATGCCTTCTTTTAAACTCATCACAGCTATGCTCAGAAATCCCTGTGTCTTATTGAGCACAAATATTTATTTAGGGCTTTTTTAAGTAGAACTTTCTGGAAGATTACAAAGGGAAGAGTGGAGCAGACAGCCTGCTGGGCCCTGACCCGGCCCGAGCTTTCCAAGCTGATGGCTCAGATTGGCAGACACACAAACACACAAACGCATACTCTTACAGACAGGCAAAGGAGAAAAATGGCCTTGTCTGCTGTAAATCTTTTAAGCATTGCAGTTTAGCAGTGCATGCTGGAGTGGTGCAGTCTGGGATAGCTGGGTGGTTAGGAAGGCTGGCAAGGTGAGAGGTTGTGGCTGGCAGTCTGGTGAAGTCCATCTCCTCGCCAGCGAGGCAGACACGCAGGGCCAGACAGACGCAAGAGGAGAAATCAGACAGCCGGCTGCGTGTCACATGACAGATTGAGACGTCAGCTCACAGCTCAGTCCAAAAGCAGGCCTCTGCCTTAATGCAATGCACATAAATATATCAGAGTACACGCGCTGGATGCAGGCCATGGCTTCTCACGATGCAGTGGGTAAACTTTTGCCAGAGTATCCCTCTGCAGATGAGCTATGGCTTTTGGCCTGAGGTTTATTAGTGCTGTGCAAAGGGTGTTTTGTAACAGAATCTAGTGATAGATGTATTTCCTGGGTTTCTGTTTATCTTTATGCGTTGAATTTAATTATTTTAGTAACTCTTGGTGCTCAAACAGGTCATTGCTTGTTAAAACTTTCATCCTTTGATAAAGAAGCCTGTACTAAAGGAATTGTGACCATAGATTAGAGATTACCAAAGACTTTTAGAATTTTAGTTAGTTATTTATTGTTTTTTTTTTAAGTGGCCCCCAAACTGGGACATTTAGGTTTCCCTGTCATATATACTGTATTTGAGAGAGGTAAGAGAAAATACTGCAGAAAGCTGCTGCCTTATTTTTTGTGTGATATAAAAAAGGAGTGTTCACTTGTCTGTTTCTCTCTCTCTTTTTCTCTCTCTCTCTTTCTCTAAATCCACACACTCATTCACCTGTGAGAGTGCCTTTGTTGTTCAATGCTGAAATGTACTGAGAGTCCCTTAGGAAGTTTCTTCAGACAGGCTGACCTTTGCTCTTTGACCTTTCTGAAGGCACTATGACCTCATCCAAAGCAGAGTGGCGGCCCAGCTGTGGGAACCGTCACATGTTGGCTGCTTTGACTGTATGGATGGAGACCTCTGGACTCCTCCACCTCCCTCATCCCACCCCCACCTTCCCTTTACTGTTCAAGAACAAAGTCAGTTCCTGTCCTGTGTTAGGGCTGGGATCTGAATGTCCACACAATGTGTGTGTATGTGCAGTATGTGACAAAGAAAGCACTTCCATGGTTCCTATTACCTGTATGCTACTAATTCCAGTCTGCTGTTTATGGGTTCAGATTCTGGAAACATACTTTTTTTGATAAGTATATGGGAACTTAGTGTAATAACTTTTTAAATACGTATCCTGCCTCTTTGTTCAGGACAGAGGTTTATTTTTATTATGTTTCATTCCTATGTCGGAACATTAAATCAACATTATTAATGTCAGATTAGGGAACCCCCAAATAGAGATCTAGTTATCCGGATTAACTTGAACATCTAATTAAAGGTTATTCTGGGAACTGTACAATAGAATAAAAACTTCAGCATCCCTCACGCCAGAGACTTGAATATTAAAATGCAGGAACCTTTCCTGTCTTTCATCAACAGACTGCATTCTAGAGGTCCAAAGTTGAGGAGACACAGTATTTGGAATGTCTTATCTTACTTTATGTCTGCAGAATGTTCGTTTATATGTACACCGAACAGACAGCTGCCAAAAACAAAGAGCAAAAATCTAGGCTAAGGTGCAGAAAGGCCTTGTCACAATCCGTAAACCTGAAATATCTCACAAGGTCGCCCCACGAGTGCTCGCAGGGCCCCGGTGCTGAAATCATCAGATGGCCCCCAACACATGTTCTGTAAGAGGAGAAGAATGTGTAGCGTTACCCGGCTCTCACAGCCCCACTCTAAACACACTTCCATATTCATACTATTATCCATTCTTCACAGCCAATTGCTCTGTTATGGTAATCGTCAGAAGCTCACCATGGCGTAATTACTTACAGCTGACTTAAGGAAAGGAATATTCCACACCCCCACGGTCTGACTGCTGGCTTTTTATGCGCTATTAACCCATTCCTGTTTATTAATGTCTTCCTGCTAATGCAGAGGGGCCACTTCACGAGATCCATCATCACGCCGGGCCTATTAGCAAAGTGGCCCCACACTCTGGCAATATTTCCTCAGTCCCCGTAGCTTTCTCTCTCTCCAGTCCTCTTGCACGGCCGTTTAATTACCTCAGTAAACGGGCGGTGGTCCTATTAGCCTCTCGTTGCTTTGAGTTGCTGAGTACCTTGTTGTGTGAGGATCAACAGGGCTTCGTTTCCACCTAACGCTATGTGAAGCAGGTTTGCTTTGGCGAGAAACTGCTGCTGCTGCGTAGCGAGGGATCACAGCCGAACGTAATTCACAATAATCAGACATATAGGTATGTAATGACTCTTGCAGAGTTATACAAATGATCAGAGAGGCGCATGTTTACAACTGGATTGTTTTGCATTGAATAATGCGTGTAAACAGAGATGCTACGCCACGAAGTGAAATAAATGAAGTCAATTCCAAAATACGCCAATTGTTACTGTTGTTGACATACCAGCTCTTTTCTGTGAAATCTCACCTTCTCAATTTTTTCCCCCTCAATCATAACCTGAATAATTTGGTATTCACACCAATTTGCCATTTAGAGCAGTGCTAATAAGCTCAGGATTTATTGCATTAGGCATTGTGGGTTTGGCTGTGGATGGCAGAGCGAAGATCCAGAGCCTCTCCTTTGATTCCAGTCATACACATCACCCTGCAATTACTGGACCTGATCTGGAAACTGTCAAGCATGACTGCTGCATTATTGGAATTATTGCAATTACACACAGGTAATTGACCTACTATCAGCCAAGATGTTAAACTCACCGATGTAAGTCCCTGTTGAGCTCACTTCCGTCCAGTCTCTCTCTCTGTCTCTCTGTCTATCTGTTTCTCTCAGAGGGCTGGAATAACATCATGCCTTATGGTGTTAGTGTAATGCTGAAAGTGTTACATTGTGTCACAAATTACATAATATTTCGTATGAGCTGTATTTTTACTTTTCTCAGTAATACAACAATAAATGATCAAAAATTTAGTATTTTAGGTTACTAGACAGTGTGGTAACAGATTTCTAGATTTCCTTGCTTTCGCTGAAACTCACAAGATGTTCTGTGGAATATTATTAAATCATGCTGGAATCAAATGAATCATCTGGTCTTGCGTTAACTTTTATTTGTCAGTTTGCAAGAATGTTGTCATTTAAGCAAAAGTGCACATACCAAATTCAAGCAGTCCATGTCATTTTTTAATTGTTAATGATTTGTAATGAAAAAAGCAAAGTAGAATAGTTTTCAGTGTTGTAGTATTGTGTGTCTATTTATTGTATTTAATAATTGTATTATTTTTTATTTAATACATTTAAATGTAGTCTATTTAGGTCATTAATTGTGGAGGGATAGTTTGTGTATATATATGCGTGTATTTTTGTTATTTTTTAACTATAAACGAGTGATGCAGGTGTACCCAATTATGTGGTTATGATGTAGCTCATTGTAATTTGAAAAATAACCCTGCACAGCGACACAGAACAGAACAGTTAAAATGTCAGCTGATTTGTACTGAAGAGTGAAACTTTTTAAAAGGTGTGCAGAGCTCTTAGTGAGGATAGTGACCATTATCTCCTCTAAGCGCAGTCCCACTGCTGCCCCCCTCTTGTGCCGGCCATCCTTCATTACTGTCACACACAGTAACTCTCTCTCCAGTCCTCACCTCTAAGAGAGAGGGAGTGAGCGCAAATAGAGAGGAGTGGGCCGCTCAGCCAATCAGCTGCAGCTATCTCACATCTGAATTAAGCTGTGTAAAACAGGCCCCAGGGCTGGTTGCTAAGCAGTGAGATGGGCTTGCTGATTTCTACAGGGAACCAGAGGACAGTGAGATGGTTGTTTTGTCTTCCTTATGGAAAGGAGGAGCAGAGGACATTGCAAGCAGCCCCTGTAATAATGAGACCTCGCGTCCCCAGCCTAATATCACCAAGCTCTGAGAAACAGGCGTGAATGCAAAGCGTGATAATTAATACGTGCCCACATGCAGGGAGGGCTAAGAAGCCGATAACCTCTTCTCACCTCATATGAAAGTACTGTTTGTAGCGCCTCAAAACGGGATCTATGTTTACAGCTCTGTTTGTGGCGCGCACAGGGCACAGACCGTGATCATTTTCCCTGTTTGTGTTGTCTGGGCCGTGTTTATTATATTCCAGTGAGTGGGTCTCAGCAGTTTGTTTCTTACCGCTTGTTGTTGCGGCCAAGGGGCCAAATTAAGGCTATTGTGTGATTCGTCTCCATGACAATGTGTTGGTAAACTTGGAGTCTATGGGTGTGAAGGCTGTGTTTGTTGCAGGAGGGCACTTGAGCTAGTCTGGAGCTTTCTGGAACTCTACAGAGCTGTGTGTCTTGGTCTTTGAGGGGGACACATTGACTGTAGCTTTCAGACTAGTGACGCCACACAGCGATGACTGTTTGACTGTCAGCAAACACTTAAAGGAAGTGAAGATGTGTAGTTTGTTTGTGAGTGTTGCACTAGTTTTGATGTCCAAACAAACTGCTCATTGTCTTTGATCGCTGTCCATTAATGTTTTTTTTTGCCAGAAGGCATATAATGACTGATGTTTGTAGTTGCTTCTGGTCCTCTTATATTTATATATATATATATATATATATATATCATAAGATATTTAGTACAAGCAATATACTGGCAACCATGCTTTTGTACATAATATCAGCTCTTCCTCTTGTGATTTAGCTTAAGTGACAAAATGTATGAGTGTATTTGTATGTATTGTGTTTGTGTATGTTCTTATGTGTGCAGCGGAAGATAAGGCTAAAGCTTGTGTATTATTTTTACATGTGTAAAAATTGTACTGTAATGTACTGGAAATCAAGACTTGTTTTCTGTGCAACTTAAACTGCTAGTCATGAAGAGTTGTTCTGTTTGTGTTCCTTGTTTTCCGATGTTTACTTAAACTAACACACAAACAACAGCCTCCACATATTATATTGTTAATTGCAATTGTATATTGTTAATTGCAAGGCATTAATATGTTCATATGTTAGATAAAAATGTTGCTATGAAAATACATGGTACACAAAAGACATGAAAATAAAACAATCACCCTTTGTTTATCTTGAGAGAAAGGATGGAAAAAAGAAGAAAATGAGACCAAAAATGAAATTGTGGAAACCATCATATCAACACAATTAGCTCCTGCCAGAGTCTGAAACTTGAGCGATTTTTCTTATTTAACTCATTAGAGGGGCCACAGCTTCACTCTCACTCATGTCAATTCTGCGTAATTACTTTTAAACAAAACCAAAGTAGCCACTATCTTGCATTGTTCGACGTGGCTCATCGCTAAATTTAATTATGCCTTCATCTTAATAAATCCCATTTCGGATGAGAAGAGTCGTTAATAAGTTTCATTAATGTACCTACGTCTTAATCATCAGTCCTGCCGCGTGGCGACAGGTCATTTCAGAGCAGTTCCACCTCAGATGTAAACACCAGCGAGCTGTTGTTGAAGAGCGACGGGGCATTTCTATGGAGACAGTGATGTGTTGTGATTGTCCAGATGAGTATTTATTATGCTAACGTATTGGTCATGAACCGACATGATTTAGAATGTTTCTTTTCCTTTAAGTCTCCGCAACCTTTTATTAGAAGTGAAATGTGTCTTTCTGTGCCGCTAGCAGCACCAAATAATAAATTACTTTTTCCCTTTTTTAATTTATAAAGAAAATGTGTTTCTTGTGTTTTGAAAATTGCCATCACAAACAAGGTTCTGTGGGTGGTTGCCAGAATGTTTCTATGTGGTTAAGTGGTTGCTAGGGTATTCTAAGTGGTTTCATTACTGGTCAACTTTCTTTGTTGGTTTTTGTTGGTTTGACCCACACATGCCAGTGGGTCAGCCTGGCCATCTCTAACCAGCTAAGAACATCAAACCCGCTTAAGCTGGTTTATTTATTTATTTATTTATTTATTTTAATGAAGATTTGATAAACTGGTTTAAGAGGCAAGAAACTGAAAATAATGTTTTCACGGTAATTGTCCAAGTTATGAAGACTTGGTATTCTGCGTGATCTGTAACCTGTAGCTGGAAGAGCTCTATGAGTTAATCTATGGTAGATATGTTGATGTCCAAACTGATTTGTATTTGTGTAAAGTCTGTGAACTCTGAGGACGTTGTCGTCCACACTGTTGCTCTTGGCGTATTTTACTGGACAGCGGCAAAGTAAGAATTCTTTCCTGTAATCTCAAATGATGGAAAGGCACAGGGAAACATGAGTGGTTGACAGGGAGGAAAATACTGAGGTCTTGTTGACCTCAGGTCAGCTTATGTCTCACACAAAAACCGAAAGTGTAGAAATAAACGCTGCTCAGAGAAATATCTTTGCCTTTCCTGGCCTTACTGTATTAAACTTCACTCATTAGCACTAATGTGGATTTTGAGTGTAATTTGGATGGACAGCTTTTATTTATACAGTGTCATAATAAATCTGCATTAAATGTTCCCAAGTCTGAAACATTAATTAAAAATACCAATAATTTTATCATCTTAATTTACAGTTTTTTTTAAGTAATGTTTTGAAGTAAAGTTTTGAAGTGACAGGGTTAACATTCAGATGGCCTGTGCTGTTTCTTTTTTTAAACGGTTAAAGGGAACTAAAAATGTAGCTGTAAAATTACATGTACAGTAACCACCAGTATTAACACCAACCATTGCTAATCAAAGGTCATGCTGTAGCGAGCGCATGTAGCAGTGGTGACAGTGACGCTCCACATGTAGATCACCTCACAAACAGCTTCATCAAGATGGCCGCCCAAGCAGCTCTGCAGCAGCTCTGCTCCGATTCCAGCGGCGTCCATGTTGGCTCCGCTCCGGGGTGGGTGTGACTCCTGACAAAGGGTTCCTGTTGGTCACTTATCTTGTTAATTAGGTTTTCACTCGCCGGCTCTCCCCTCCCCATACGCGGTGACAGATCTGCACCCAAACCCTCCATGCCACCGTGGCATTGTTTTTCCCCACGTAGCGGGATAATTAATATGTCTGTCCCATACATATTTCATGTTGTTTGCGTTAAAATTGTGAAGGAGGGCAGAAAATTCTCAGAGAAAAAAATGAGTGAGGGAGAAAAGACAAGATTAATTAAAACAGTATAGTGAGGGACCTGTCCTAGGACAGACCCTGCAGCCGCTGAATGTGCTTCATTTAAATAAAGGCTTATGTCAGAAAACCCCCTTTAAACCTGCATGAAGGATAACTAGCCGACTGTATTAAGGAATGCGCCATCTATTCTACCACTGTACATTATTTGTATTCAAGGCTTTTGAAATGACATTGCAATCTGATGATGCACCAGCCCATTATATTGTCGCACAGGACAAATATCCTGCCGTTTTCTCTGTAGAACTAACACAATTTTTCCATGTCAGAGGTGGGTAATATCCTCGCGGTCCGGGAAGCTGCCGGTGCATAAGGAATGATGCCATTAATCCTCCTGGGCAGCCTCTTGCTCTGATTATTAAGGAAATAAATTTGCATGCTGCATATGAACCAGGTGAATCACTGAAGGCGCAAATTATATTTTCTGACAGCGAAGTAGAGAATGGAGCTGCATTGCTCACCCTGCAACCCTGCCACCCCCGTAGCGCACACACACACACACGGCTCTCCCCCACTGTCCTGAAAGCTGCATTTCTATTCATTACCCTTGGAGAGAGGAGTCAGTGGCCGCTTTGTAAGTTTGCATGGAGTGTGTTATCTCCCGGTGTAGGCTGGTGCTAGCTCGCTCCCAAGTGCACGACTGTAATCACAACTTACAAATCACAACAATAATTGAGAGGGAGAGGAATAAAAAGACAGGGCGGAATTAGATGCTCTATCAGGTCCTGTTCTGGTTCCCGATATCAACCTGCTTCCTCCCCTATATAAGCTTGTTATATATCTGGGTAAGAAACGTTGCATGCAGATACAGAAAATGTTCACAGATTCAATGTGTGTGCATTGCTGTGTGACTGTGGGCAGCTTGAACTTGTGAGAGAACTGTTAGCTGGGTACGCTCTCAGTGTGTTCTTTATTTAATACATTTTTATTTCTCACCACTCTTATAGATCCATGCATAGCAAAGTGAGTTTTTATTTGTACACCAAAGGAGCTAATTATATCACAGCTGGGTGCTCGCTCGTGTCACTGCGTTTACGAAAACATGTGGTGCATCAAAAAAGAAAGATGTGTCAAACCAAAACAGGTTGTTGCAGCTTAATTTTGAGTGAGTCTTAGAGTAGCTGATATCATGTGATTATTTCTACATCCAGATCCACCTGAAGTATTAAAGAAGATGCTAAATAAATTTCCAGTAGCCGGAAATGTGTCATCTAGTGTTAAAGTGAGTCATGTACAAGATTCAGACTTTCAGACTTTATGTGCATAGGTGGGTAACTATTGATATCGTAACTATTGAAGGATGTTCTCATGGTGAAGTGATCTAATCTTCATTCAGATTGAATAATTAGTGACGTTATAGTGAAGTCATACACTTTTAATTCATAAGAATTCAGACTTGTTCTTGAAGCTTGTCTGGTTCTTTTTCTGACACTTTTCTTCCCTGCAAATTCACTCCCTTAAGAAGGCGTTCTCGGGAGCTCATCGATCCTGCATATCTAATGCAGTACTAACAATATTAGTATTAAAATCACTGTAATGATGATAAACTTTTTCTAGGAGAACTCTTCCTAAGCAGGTCATTCCATTTTTTCTTGTTTTCTACCCTCCTTTTCTACCATCTATAACTTGTTTTGCTGTGGTAATTGGTTGAGTATCATAATATATCCCAAAACTATGCTTTCTGGCCTATGTTATATTTCCAAGGTTATACTTCCATTGTCCTCATAATCTGTTTCTTCAAATGAAATTCACACACCTTGTGGGTGGGTGTGTTATGTGTGTGTTATGTGTGTGTGGTGGTGTGTGTGTGTGGTGTGTGTGTGTGTGGTGTGTGTATGTTATAGTCAAAGCTCAGACAGCAACGAGGACAAGAACAGACACGCACAAATAGAAGCAGCGTTTCTGAATTTAGACCATTATTTATTACTTAACCAGCTCCTCATTGCTCCTTATTTGTGTGGGTATATATGTGAGTATCTTTATATTCCTGTGTTTTAGTCCAATATATATGTTAGGACACAAATTATGAATTACACCCCAAACCAGCAAACAAACTAATTTGTCTCCTCTCTTGATGTATAAGACTGTATTACATTATCATTTAGCTTAAATCCATACATGCAAATATTGTTCTTTATGAGTTGAAAACAGCATTGTGACCTTGTTATGATAAATTCATAGCCCCACTTTTGAAGTCTGAAGTTCATCAGAGAGTGTGTGAGCTATTTTAATGTGGCGTCCGGAACAAATGCGCCCACCATCTTGCAGTTCTGAATATTAAAAACCAGGCGCTTTGAATGAGACAGTAAAGGACAGAGGATCTTAGAGCATTTTTAAGATAGACCC
The DNA here is from genome assembly GCA_036877585.1 of Botia kubotai. Classification (NCBI taxonomy): domain Eukaryota; kingdom Metazoa; phylum Chordata; class Actinopteri; order Cypriniformes; family Botiidae; genus Botia; species Botia kubotai. The sequence goes on along the minus strand of JAZGTI010017754.1, from coordinate 1,080 downwards.
GTCAGGGGCCCATCCAAGCCCAGAAGTGAGAGCCAGGGCTAGGCGCCGCATTAGGCTGAGGGAGGCAGGAGAGGAACTGTGGGGATCTGCACCAGCCCGATATGGGTCACTCTATCCAAATGATATGGGTTGTATAGGATTATTATCAATATTTGAACAGCTGTTTGAACTCCCTGACCAAAGGGACATTTTATTATTGTAGGTCACAATCGTTTCAGTATAATTTAGTTTGATTTTTGTCCTTTTTATTGTTATTTATGTAGTGTTGTTGATTATGGATGACTTTAAGATTAAGGTTTATTGTGTGCGAAGCATCAAAATAATTACAATAACAATATATAATAAATATATACAATTTATAACAAAATGACAATAATAATAATAATCATAATAGAAATTCTAAACAATTAAGATCTACGGCTATCGTTGATGGCCATAAATAAAATGTAAATGTATGCTAAATAAATCTACATACAACTTTGACCTATAATGATTATCATTATTGGCATCTTGGCCTGTCAGCTCTCACTGTGACTCCGGGCCATTTCAGGCAAGACACACATACACGTATATGTGTGTATGCTGCCCGTGGCATCATTTCTTCTCTCTTTGTGCTGGCATGCTAACTGCATGTGAAGATCTGAAATGTCAACAGTCTGACACCAAACATTATGTTTGACTCCTGCTGTCCCTCAGGCATTCACTCTGACCCCTAGAAGACCCTCTCAATCGATCCAGGAACACTGAACAACTTGCTCATATTGCTTGCACTTCAAATAACTCTACAGTTTGATCTGTATTACATGAACATGGTTATTTATAGAGGCGATTTGAATCATCTGGAAACTCTGGAAAAGTTTGCTTCAGCCTTGGAGAAATATCCTACAAGACCACCACAGGTTTAGCACCCCCCTACCTTCACTCACTAATACAGACATATTTACCCTCCAGATCTCTGCGCCCTGCTAACGAGTGTCGTCTTGTTGTACCGTCCCAAAAAGGTAAGAAATCACTCTCTCGTACTTTCTCTGAATCAGTCCCACGATGGTGGAACAATCTGCCTCTTACAACACGTTTGGC
>JAZGTI010017753.1:0-12027 GCA_036877585.1 Botia kubotai | reverse complement strand
AAAAAAAAATCATGCAGTTTTGAAATGACATGAGGGTAAATAAATGATGACAACATTTTTGTTTCGGGTGCCTTAAAAATGCAGCCTGTAATTTCTGCCTCTCTATCGCCATCTCTGTTTGAAACATAAAATTACAGGGTACTCATGGGATTATTTTCTTATGGTGGGTGACGAGTTTAAATTCTAAACAAATGCTGCACTATCTACACTACCCGAACATGAGATATATGAGCCGGATATAAATAATAAATGCATTTATCTTAATCTATCGCACCCAACAGCTCCAATTATAAATCATCATTATAAGCTTACCATTGGGAATGTGTAAGTGAAAGTCAGGAGATTGTGTTAAACACTGATCTGTCATGTAGTTGCTCAATAATTAAAATAATCTTTGTTTATTTTTAAACAGAATAGAATAATGCATTGCAGCGTTACATAACTGACATGAACTGTACAGTATACATCCATCACAGATTGTGTGTCAAACATGAATATGACACTTCACAGATGCTTCATTAGCTGGATTGCAATTGCAGGTGTTTACAAAGTTGGCCAGAACATATGCAGACGCACACACCAGCATGTCAGACAGTGACACCAGCAGGTGTGGAGGAAGGTTTGCAGGGAAGGGTGGGATTGTGAATGGAGCTGAATGGTACAGTATTGCAGGAGGTAAGTTAAGATGACACTAAATAAGTACATAATGTAGACACCCAGCTAACAGGGAACATTCCTAGAATGTTGGCTAACGTTCTTTAAAAGTTCTGTCAAAAGTGATCAAAAAATGTTCTTGCAGTAACGTTAGTAAAACATTTTTCTTATACATTTATACATCTTATACATTTTTCTGTCTTATATACCATATAGTCAAAAACATGATTCTTAAGTGGAATGTTTTAAAAACATTACAGAAGCAAAAAATAACGTTTTTATGTTCGAATAAACAAACATTTTAAACGTTCCTAGAAGAATCAAAACATCAGATGCTGCTTGCAGCCTGCCGTAAACATACAGCATTTTCATTTAGTCACATGACAGCTGCTGTATTGTTGATGATGAGAGAGGTTCGATGGTGCGTCTTTGATTGCTCATCATTTTGTCACTTGGGCAGGAATGTCAGATTTCAGCTATCTCCACACAAACTGCTTCGAGGTTACAGTGGAGTTGGGCTGTGATAAATTTCCAGCGGCGGAAGACCTTTACACAGGCTGGCAGGAAAACAAGGAGGCTCTTTTGAGCTTTATGGAGGCGGTGAGCTCATTCTCTTCTCGAGAGCGCAGTGCTAATGGAGGCGCTCGGTTCCTCGAGCCCTTTGCACCGCATGTATTTTTCATGCGCCTCCCGTGAACCGTTTATTCATTTTCCCTGCAGTGTAAAAAGAAAATGAAAAGAGTGATAAATCTATTGGTGCGTGTGACAGCTGGACTGAAGTGTAAATGATCCACTACAAAGTAATGTTTGTGTTCCACAGGTGCATCAGGGGATTAAAGGTGTTGTCCAGAGTGAAGATGGAAAAGGGATCAAAGGAGCCACGGTGACCGTTAAGGGCATAAGACATGATATTAGAACAGGTGCGGCAGTCTGGCTTCCGGTTATATATATATAGTAACACATTAAATGGGAGTTCAGTATATTAATATATATCATTATGATCAATAAATCACAAAGCGCTAGATTTAAGATTCAGGACATTTGTACTTGGTACAATGAAATTCTTACTTTGTTCTCTTCTCGAGAGAAACATGGAGTAGAAGGGCAGTAGACAATTAATTATAGAGATGGTAGAATATAAAAATATACAATACAGAGAAAATCTGTACAAACAATGATAATATAAACAATAGCAGAAATTGAGTAACTTTGTACATAAGAAAACCTGTATGCAATTAAAAAAATACTTTTCTTTATTTTTTAATTAATTTTTAAATATTTGTAATTAAATACAAATGATAAAAATGATGTATTTTGATGTATACTTGATTATTATTATTATTTGTTATTTATTATCATCGCTGTTGTTGTGTTATAATGTTCCTTACGAAAACTAACCATGATTTTACTACAAAAAAACATGGTCGCTATAGTGAAACCATGGTAACCGCAAATTAAGCATGATTTGCATGACCATTGTTTTTCCATGGTATTTGTAGTAAAACTGTTATATAAATGGCAATCAATCTACAATCAATCAATATGGATAACATAATGTAATAAGGTAAAATGCATTTGTTTTTCAATTACCAGATGAAAATGGAGATTACTGGAGATTACTGACTCCTGGCATCTACATTGTGACAGCCTCTGCACCAGGGTTCTCTAAGGGCATGAAAAGGGTCGTACTCCCCGCTAACATGCAGACAGCGGGTCGCGTAGACTTTGTGCTCAAGAAGACGGAACTCGAGTCCGGGACTGACACCGAAACTGTCGATACCTATGAGCGCTTTGACCCTTTCAATCAGTTTGCTCATTATACCGCCAGAGAACCCGTGCAGACACAAGAGGAACCGAAAGAAATGCCCTGGTGGTGGTCTTATTTCACGCGCTCCACTTCTCAAACACCCACCTGGCTACTTAGAAGTAATTAGAGCGCCATCTACTGTTCAAATGCAAGTACAGCCTCCGCGTCATTATTTAATTCTGCGCCAGCGCTGCACGTAAAGTGATGCTCTGTGTTTTAAACATTACTGCGAAACGGTAAAACAATACGAAACAATCATCTGTTCGTGATGATAACCGGATTAACAGTGGATTATCATGAGTACAAGCGAGTGCTCCATGTTTTGTCCTAGTAAAATCAAGATCTAATTTTTAATTTTTGACCAAACTAATACCAGACAGTTTCTAAATGTTGCCTATATGCTTGTGGATGTAACCTTTAAGCGAATTTCTGTACTCATATTTTAAGAAAAATGAATAGTTCACGAATACAATAAATACCTCAGACGTAAAGTAATTCGATTGCGGCGTTTCATTTCAAAGGAAATACATTTCGTGGGATCCAAATCAGAGATCACGCCGATAATCTGTCATGTTTTACATTTGAAATGATTTATAATGGAATCATTGAATCATGGAACATGAATAAATTTAGGTACATTTTGCAATTAATAATATTAAATGACAACGTTTATGACGTAATTGTTTTGAATCTAGACGTCTGTGTTAGACGTAAAACGTGACGTATAAAGCGTTCGACGTAGTTTGTGTGATTGATGCTTCTACGCAGATAATCGAAGTTTTCTTCTCATCTCTGCATAAAACCAAGTTGAGACATAATGATCGGCACATGAAAGGTAAACAGTTAATGTGTTGGCTTTATGGTTGCAAATAATAAAACCTAAACACGTTTCTAGAACGTTATTATGTTATTCCCGAAAATAGTCAAACGGAAACCAAATAGTAACGTTGAGGGACGGTCTGCTTTGGCTGTGAAGTTCCTCTAGCTGTATTTGAGTGGGATCTGTGTGTGTGTGTGTGTGTGTGTGTGTGTGGTTTTGTTTAATTTCATTTAAGTCTTGATGATCTTGCAAAGTAGGGCGAGTTACATTTGTAGTTTGCAAAATATACGACAGAGGTCGCTGCTGCATAAATTACAAAACAACTGAACAAAATCTATTGGGAATCGGAAAATCTATTTAGCCTAATTAATGCATAATCTTAAAATTCGTTTACAATATTTCCTGGTTCCAGTAAATGCACAATATTGGACGAAATTATTATTGATCTGCCCGATTAATGTTTTTAGAGAAGCAAATGTATCACAGGGCAGTTGCTAAGATCAGAAACGCCAAATAACCTGATAATAATTATATTTACTCCACATACTGTAAGTACAATATAGTAAGCACGCATTATTGTGTTTTTTAACCAGATGTAATACACGTGACTGACCGGACAGTCCTCGGAGGTTATTAAAAGCATCAAGAACAAAAACCAGTCTTGTGCCAGAGAAAAATACCATGTCTTTATGCTAAACCTAATGCGTGTTTTAAAAGCTGCAATCCGTAACATCTTAAAGTTAAAAATGAACAAAATTTAGTTTTTAAACTAGTATTTGACAGACCAGTGTTCATAATGGTCTCTACCTTAACCGACCCCCAAAGGTAAATTTGTATTTTGAGTTTGGCTTCATTTGACGTAATCTACGTAATGTACGTAAAGTAACCTGCAATTTTATGTTTCAAACAAAGATGGCGGTAGAGAGGCAGACAAAATGAGGGCTTGCATCTTTAACGAGGTTTTAGGAAGCTGCTGTCACAACAGCACCTTATTTCCACAGTCATTTTCTCAGTCTTGCAGTAAATCTAATCATTTAACCCTTTTTTTCACTGAATGTCAGTTTCTAAACAAAGCATATGAGGTGTGGTAGGGAAGCGAGCTTAATGTGGCAATTATTTACTCTGAGAGGAGACAAATTGATTTGAATAGCAAAACCAGCCATAACTCGGGGGCACAAACGTTCCTACAGTCACCATGGCACCACGTTGTAGATGTAAGTCCAGATAATACATAGATAAAACTAAGGATCATTAAAAGTCATGAATGTGTCCATATACTTTCATAGATAGACCCACCCAATAGCAAAACAATGTTGTGTTCATGTAAATTTGTTGTTACCATCCCTGTATTGCCACCTAAACATATTATGTCATATTATTTATTATGTTGTTACCTAGTACATGTCAAAATCAATTAGACATGGAAAGCTATTTATTCACCCATTTACTCATCCTTATGTCATTACAAACCTGTATGAGTTATATGTCTTCTGTGGAACTCAAAAGAAGATATTTTGAGAAATGTCTCAGTGGTTTTGTGTCCATACAGTGGTAGTCAATGGGTGCCAATGTGTGGTTACCAGCATACTTCAAAATATCCTTTTGTGTTCCTCAGAAGCAAAAGTCATACAGGTTTGGAATGACATGAGGGTCACCCCCTTAATAACTTCTCAACAGAACAATGTATTAAGAGTCCTTCTAGTATAAAACATACAAAAAAAATACATATAAAAATGCAAAATGGAATAAATGCCACGTTTTTGTGTTATTCTGTGACCCATAGTAAGACGGAGTGATGTATGCTTGTAAGGTCACATGATTCAGAAAGGCAATCATGAGAAAGGTTAACTTGCCTGTTTCTGAGGAGAAACTCCCCAGCTGAGCCAAGAGGTGGGATTCTAGGTCACCAATTAGACAGACTGAGAAAGTTGTATGGAACTGCTCTCAGATGCTAGTCTGAATTAGTGTCACAGGTAGTCAATTGTTAGCTTGTTTTATCCTTCTTCCACTTTACTGATTCCTTGTCCCGCTTGAGCTCTGATCCAGACAGACTCAGTCATAGTCATCTGAACCGCTAGAGTCTCTCTAGAAAAAGAGCAATAAATATCCAAACCACAGACTGAACTTAGGAGAGCTTTGTTATGACAGTGGATTACTGCCAGCATTTAGAGATACGGAATTTAAGACACGTTATACATAATCTTTGATAATATTGTTTGAACGTCTACACGTCGTGTAATGATTACAGTGTGATCTGCAGATACTTATTTGTGAGGGAAAACAGTGTTTGCTTTATTTTTAAAAGCAACATGTAAATGAGCCGCTGCTTCTAAGATTTTCCTTTAACCTGTGTAACTGAGAGACAAGATGTCAAAGACATCTTTTTAAGATAATTCATGTGGTCTCATTTTGCCGAATCCTGCCTTAAAAACCTGTGTCATTTTGTAGACATGACTTTATATGAGAATTTACTGTGCTTTGTCAAACTAATAAAGCAGGTTTTAATACTGCCTACATACCATAACTGTTTACATTTGTTTTGTATCTTTATGGTGAGTTTCTCTCACTACAGTCCCCTTAATCTCCCTCACTGGGGGTTGGTTGTAGGACAGTATGTAAATCTGCTATGAAACGAGATTTATAGTTAAGTCACTGCTGTACGAATACATTTTAATCGAAAATGTTTCTCGAAATGTTGCTGTAAGTGTAGCTAATTATTTAAGTTTGAAAGCAATACGATTAAACACTATTTATCTAACAAAGTTTAATTATGTCTTTGGAAATTCTCCGTAAGGCATAGAAACAAGTGTGTGTGTGACTGATAACGTTTAAAAACCCCATAATAAAACAAAAGCATCTGACAAAAACAGCCTTTGATTCCTCACGAACGATCCACCTGCAGTTCAGATCACTTGTTCAATAACAGCTGCTGTTAGACTGTAGATTTGCAGACTACCTCAGCGGGAGATAATTAGCCATTCGCTTTGCTACAGCCTTGAGCAAAACATGCAAAGTTCAGTTAATGCAGTAAGTTGACCATGAGGCCTTAGAAAACAAAAGTGTCGTTTGAAAAAAAAAAAGCAGATTTGCTACGAAGCTTTGCTCCTTTCTTTAGGCACCTGATTTTTACCCAGTCAGTTACTGTGAAAGAGTCTCTAAGTATGATGTTTTTTGTCATGTTTTGCTTTTAATTGCTTAATGTAATTTACGGTCTACAAGCGTAACGGTCGCGGGTCAAGGTAAAGAAAGGGATTGGACCTACAACTTGACCCAGGACTAATGCGACTGCTAAAACCTCTTACAGTCCACAAGTTGAGCTTTGTTTGTGTACGTCTCTTTCGGTTTGTTGTTATTTCTATCTCTGATGCTCCATTTCCCCCAGAGCAGGATTAAACCCAATGGTCCCAGACGTTTAATAGAATTAGCTCCACTAGACAAGTTAACAGAGGTTCCGTCAGCATTGCTTTCTCATGCACGATCATCCTCTTAAAGGGACAGCTCAGCCAAAAACGAAAACTCCTGCATTCGCTCACTCTCATGTGATTTCAAAACTGTATGACGTTTTTGCTGCTGAGGAACACAAAAGAAGATATTTGTATTTAACGGTCAATGGCAGCCATTGACTTCCATTGCATGGACACAAAAGCACTGAGACATTTCTCAAAATGTCTTCTTTTGTGTTCCATATAAGAGGAAAAAGTCATATAGGTTTGGAACGACATGAGCGTAAGAGTAAATGATGAACATTTTCAGTGAACTCTCCCTTGAAAATGGATGTAGAAGTTTAAATGTTCTCACACGTTCCAGTTCCAGTTCGCACACGTTCCAGACATGTTGAGCTGCGATGCTTGTGTGGTCGCGTTCCCTCTTCCTCTAAAAATGTTCTTGTCCTCTCTCTCAACTGTCTGTCAATATTATGTGGCAAAGCCCAAAAAGGTATTCTGGGAATGTATGGCATTCACTACAGTCTCTTTTGGTTAGATGTTGTGTGGAGGAGATCGACTTGACATGCATAAATGTCTGCTCTCATTAGGTCTGCTCTGTGCTTCTCAGTTTCTGAAGTCAAATAATTCAGTGCAATTAGATGTTGCCTGCAGGCTTGCGGCTCTCGATCAGAGCTCTTCATCTGCCCTTTATGTAATGAAGCACATTAAATGCTTCCCTGGATTGATCTTAGATGTACTACACAGACCGTTTAACATCTCACCATACAAATGGAACACTGTGCAGTCGTTACCCAGCCAACAGAGAATGTTCTTAGAACATTGGCCACCGTTCTCTAAACGTTCTCTCAAAGTTATCAAAAATGTTCTTGCAGTGATGTTAGTAGAACCTTTTTTTAATGTTCTGTATCATATATACAAAAATGTTCTGTATTAACATTTTACAAATGTTACAGAATTAAAAAAATGTTTCAATCAAATACTTTTTGTCTTGTGCACTTTTTATAGCACTGACTGGCATTGTGTGACCCGTTAACATATTTGCAGTAAATAAAGAACATTTTGTCTGACACAAAGCACATTGTATGAAATGTTTGTGTACTGCAAAGTTTCAGGGAGAGAAAGTTTGCTGGTAACTTTAAGGATTTAGGCTTTTGACAAACTGACGACCTGTTTTGTTTATCAAAACAGCAGTGTCGAGTCTTGAAGCTCAACACTCAAGTCTTGAAGCTCAACGGGTAGAATGTGGTGCTTGCAACACCACTGCTTGGGTTCATTCACAGGGAATGCACAAACTGAGGAAACATACTTTGAATGCACTGTAAGTCGCTTTGGTTAAAAGCATCTGCCAAATATATAAATACGAATCAAGGCGGGAATAATTCATGAAGTGCGATACAAAAAGTGTCTTCTGATCTTAATGCACATTTACTGGCGCGTCCCTCGGATGAAACACTTAAAAATAAGACAGGAAGCTGTGGGGGGGCCTGGAAGTGTTTCTGTGTTACTCTGTTAGCTACTTTAGCTGTCATCCTGCAATGTGATGCGTCGCTGGCTGCGCAGATGCCCGACTGGAGCGTTTTATATGCGCTTTGGTGAACTGAGCCAGAGAGATTTTTTACTGTAGCTTGATCTTAGCATAACACTTTTGGCAAGCGTGAAACTGTGTGCGTATCTCTTAATCTCACAATCAGTGATCTCACGACCACAGATCAGAGATCATGTAAAAAATGATACGTAATCCAACAAAAACGTAATATTTTAAATGTTCTGAGACGTTCAAAACATTCAGTTTTTTCGCTGTTACGTTATTGCTTGATTATACACAACTTAAGAATAATGTTTTTGATATATATGATATATAACGTTAAAAAAGTTCGACTAATGTTACTGCAAGAACCTTTTTGATACATTTGAACTTTTAGGGAATGTTAGCCGATGTTCTGAGAACATTTTCTGTTCGTAAGATATTGTTGAAGCCATTGAGTGGAAAACATTGAGATGTTTACACTGTAGCTAGAAGCACCATGACACAGAAACAGTGATATTAAAAACTATGAAGGAAATCGGCATGACGTCCTGCTTAACTAAGCTTTTGGGGTGACCATTGGGAAAACCAAGATACGATATGAAATTGTATGTGACATGCTCTGCTGTTATCACAAAGTGTCTGTTTAAAGATGTCCTGATGCATTATGGGTTATTGCAGAAATGATGCCCTAGCGCAGGACTAAAACACTTTATGAGTATGCATGCTGTCACGGCAAATCTCACACGTGCACAACTAAACGGTTTTGACAAATTGCTGCAGTGAAGCAAGTGGGCTAATTGATGCGATACACTAACCTTTTGAGAAACACAAGTGAACCTGATCAAGTGGGGTGGATATCATTTAACAATTTTAGGTTGTAAGAACGTTTCCCTAACGTTTCCGTTAAGTAACAAACATGTTAAAAATGTTATTTTGAATGTTCTAGGGATGTCTGAAACACAGTTCTTAGATGTTGTATTAACATTATTGCGTGGTTATAAGAACGTTGTTCAAACATTTTTAAAATTCCGTAACTTTTTAAAACGTTCCAATAACAGCCTAATAACGTTGTTGATCTATGATACATAACATTAAAAAACATTCTAGTAATATTACCGCAAGAACTTTGACAGAACTTTTAGAGTATGTTAGTTACACAATGCAGACAATGCAGACTAATGCAGTGTTTGTCACAAAACATCAATCACTTTTACGTAAACATTAGTGTCTTTGCACATATAAAATGTCAATGAGTTTATGTTCTAATTTCTGCTAATCAGGTCAGATTTAAAGGTTGACCCTCGAAAGGGCTTCGAACGGAGAACATGGTCACATGGTTTAATTGTTTCTTGTCATTGCTTCTCTTTTGTAGCAGTAATGAAGCACAATCACTGAACGGTAAACAGCAGCACAAGCCCCCAGCGTTTTTCTGCACCACATACAGATGGTAATTGAATTTAGTGGTCTACACATGACCTTTAAACATGCAGTTCTCAAAAACAAAGTGCCATTGGGGTGCCCTGAAGTGATCATTTGCACATTTACAACGTTTCCCTAACGTTAATCAAGCCTTAATTCTGTAATGTTTTTAAAACGTTCCACTAACCGCTTAAAAATAATGTTTTTGATGTGTGTGATATATAATGTTATATAAAGTTCTACTAACGTTAATGCAAGAACATTTTTTCATAACTTCCCTGTTAGCTAGATACTGGACACACTGCTTTGATACGATATGTGGGACCATGATTTAGACACACAGATTCTATGATATATGTGGGCACGACAACATTCCCCACATCCCAAAGACACAAACACTAACAATACTCTGAGAATAAGCGTTTAACAGTTGATTTCACAGATCTAATTAAGACATAATCTTGTTTTATCTTCAAATAGCAAGAGATAATCCCTGTATTGTGTTCTCAACTGTGAATATGTGCAGCCATGAAAACTTTGCTTGAACCGGGAATTACATTTTAACCTACGAAATGAAACTGCAAGGCGTGAATAACTGAGGTGATGAGGTGCCTAAAAATCTGCTTAACATGTTTTGAAAAAAAGAAAAGAAAAAAAGTTACTAAAGCTAACAACTGAATAACTATTCAACTTAGCCATAACCTCTGAACCCTGCTCATTGTGTGCATGCGCGTGTGTGTGTGGTCCTGGTATACTACATTATACGGACCAAATGTCCCCACAAGTACAGTAATACCAGTAAATTTTGGTCTTGTGACATTTTTTAGGTTCCCATGAGGAAACAAGCTTATAAACCATACAGAGTGATCTTTTTCTGTCATGGTTGCGTTTAGGGCTAGGGTTAGTGTAGGGGGATTGAATATATAGTTTGTACAGTATAAAAACCATTACATCAATGGCATGTCTTTATAAAACATGAAAACCTGTGTGTGCTAAAACTATGCTTCTGATCCTTGTATTAGCTGACAGATATTCCCAACTTCAATGTGTTTGGCACATCTGGATTGTGGAAGGCTTGAAGTTTTAAGTTACTTTCAAGCCTTTGTTGTGTAAATGACTCTGTCTTCTGTGTCATTTCCGGTGCGTTCTGCTACACCAAATAAATCTCTTTAATGCCTTCAGTGAACAGAATGAAGGACCATATTAGACGTGACTTTGACCTATGAGGAAAAAGCGTTTTCAGCCCCATTTCGGGCAACATCAATCCTCATCGATTACAAGTTCCTTGCCCTGGATCCTTTAGCGTTTTTACTGGATATTTTCTTCCACCACATGCCTTTAATCCAATTCTGATAGGCAGGTCTGCGTGGTAAATTCATTCTGAATTGGCAATGGCAATGTTAATAGATCAATCTATTTATTAGGGCAAAATTGCTAAAAGAAATGTAGGATTTTCAAAGCCACTGTTGAATAGTTTAGCTGACCTGTTTACCTGAGATCAGAGGGAACAAGCGAGATAACAAACAAGAGAAAGAAGGTTCTCCAAATGTTCTCCAGGAAGCGTAACACGATAGTATTAGGTAATATGAAACATTGACAGAGATTAAAGGTTTTGCACCCCCTGGCCAGCTGAGGTCAATACGGTTGCAGTTACCAGGAGGTGTTGAAGCACGGGGATGTTTTAGACCAACATCAAGTTAAACGCATGTGATTCAAATAAATGACCCAAAGACTTGTGGGAATGCTAGTTCCTGAGAACACATACCACGGGCTGTTTGGAACCGTGATTATGATCAAACACAGATCAGCATGTAGATGAACAGGCCACAAAAGTGAAACGTGAAATTGTGATGTCACTTGTAACCAGATCTTTTTCATTGCTTCCCGGCAAATAAATGATGCAGTTTGACTTGTTGGTTATGAGGTGGAACGCTGCTCTTCTGCAACCGAAGGTTTTAGGCTAGTAAGTGTTCGGTAAATTAATTTCTGTAGTTACAATGGGAAGTGAGTTGCTGTAGTTTGTTTGGAAGACGCATTATTACACAGGTCTCTGAAATTATTCTTATTGGTCACTAGCACCATCCAAGTGGTCTGATATTGTTCAGTAACCACCAAGCATCTGGGTATTAAGCAATATCGTACCGCTCATTTGTATTACTCAAAGAAAATATTGATCTGATTGATTACTTTTATTGTGGCAAGTAGAACTGTAAAAAGTGAGAATGTACAGTCAGCTTGCTGGTATAAAACAAATTCTTCGCTCCATTTTGCGATAACAACTGTACATTATACCTTGCTTAAACACTTCTTAATTTTAGGATGATGGCAAATGTTTTTTTATAGGAATGTTGTA
>JAZGTI010017752.1:0-12028 GCA_036877585.1 Botia kubotai | reverse complement strand
CACACTTATTCCAGGAGAGCAACATCATTTCCTTCCAGATGCTGGACACTTCCTGACCCTCAGAAGTCTGATTTTTATTGTTTTGCTATTAGCTATTTGTCATGTTTATGTTGCTGTCATATAGTGTCAGAATTACAGTAACTGCGAGATGCAGACTGAGAGATTCTACTCTAAACTGCTTACACAAAAAGTCGTTTTAGTTGCAACAGTGGTTTCCATAGCAACGCTCACAATGCCAAAATCAATTCACGTGTGCCTTTGTTGGAAGCAGGAAATACAGCAGGAAATACTTAATCACAACATTTATTCATCTTTTGCAAACAGAAGAATCAAACTGTTTCTCAGGTGAGACTAGCTGCATGTTTGACGAATCAGACAGAAATATCTGTAGGTTTCAACAGCTGACCTTTGACCTTGCTTTTCCTGCTGTCAACAATAACCAGGTGGAAGAAATCTGAGATTTTAGACAATTCTAAGTTCCCCAACGACACAAGTTCAACATTGTCATCAGTTTTTACCAGTTGTAAGTTATGGTAATTCTGACACAATGTAAACACAAGGTTAAAGTATTCCCAGCGTACAATTTTGGGCTGCAAGAACATTTACATTAAGTAACAAAAACATTAAAAATGTTATTTTGAACGTTCTAGGAACGTTCACAACGTCCAATATTTTTAGACGTTGAATTAACATTAATACTTGGTTATAAGATTATATTCAAGCATTTTTTATCCTGTAATGCTTTTTTAAATGTTTCTGTAACAACTTAAAAATAACATCTTTAATATACACATGCACATTTTAAAAATGTTCTACTAACGTTGCTACAAGAACATTTTTGATATCTTTGAAATAACTTTTAGAGAATGTTAGCCAACGTCCAGAGAATGTTCCCTGTTAGCTGTACACGCTGTTGTAAACGCTGTCACTCACTCACTCACTCACTCACAATCAATGCCTGCTAATGCTCAGAAGACACGCAGTGAAGATAACGGTGAATATTTTCCAGTGCAAATCATTCCTCTCTCATAATCCAACAGTCACAGACTCACATCTGTTTAAAAAGCACCTGGTGTGACACGCACGCATCACTTTGGGTCCAGTCCAGTTCACATCATCATATCAGCGGGTTCCATCTGCCCCAGATCAGACACTAAAGAGGGTCATAGGGGTGCAGCCGCACTCGCACTGCTGAAAATTCAGTGTTTAACCATCATGTGGGCCAATAGTCATAAAGATGGAATTATGATGAGGGGCTTCGTTCTGAAACCATCACACTTCAGTTTTCATCCTCAGCTCTGACATCACGGTTTTTAATCATTGATTTTAAACTGTTTAAATAAATAATTCACCCTCGGAAGAAAACTCTGACATGATTTATAGACATCCAAAAACGATCTGTATGAGGAACGGACCAGAATTTTTCCAGGATTTCATAATCTAAAAAAATGTATTTCAATTGCGTGCTCTGATAAATGTCTATAAACATACACCAATGTTTTGAGGACACTTTATAAGGACTGTGCAGAGACAAAAACAGTTGAGAAGCATATTAAACATGATTTCATAAAGTTTTAAGTTATGCATTATATTAATCCTTAAGAATGGAGCCATGGGGTCCAAACGCCTTACAGACTCTTCCTTATGTTTCCTAACAGGATCAATATGAGATTCGTTACAATTTTAATAAGTGTTGCTTAATTAATCCACGTTGAAAATGGAATATTAAATCCTAAAGGAGTTCAAACTCTCTCTGTACAGTCAGACCAAAACTCTCTCGTGTTTCTCCTTTTATAGCTGAAAAGAACATTCAGGTCTAAATGAAACGTTAAAATCTAACCTGAGAGGAACTAGTAAATATAATATCAACCAAGTGTTCAGTAATAAAACATGCAGATCAAATAGTTAAAGCACATCAAAGTGGCTATATTTTGGGTCAGTCTGACACCATGAGCGTCCCGCACCACTGACAAATGCTTTCAATGTAACAGTTATCGTTTGTGTGCGGCCTGTTATCTTTCTCAAGTCCATATGCAAATGATGGACCTCAAGGAAAATAAGCCACTTCCTTAGAAATGAACAGAATGGTTTTAAATACTCAGACTTTCTTAAAGGTAAAGTGTGTCATTTTTCCACCACAAATATACTTTAGCTCATACATTACAAACATACATTAGCTCAGCCTTTCTCAGGCCCTGTTAGGTTGCTCATACAACTTTGAATTTTTGTGTGGTGCAATTTGGTTTAGTGGCACAGAAATGACACGTTTCACCTTTAGCAATCATCAATGTTTGTCTTGTGTTAATGTACCTGAGCGCCATCTGCGTTCAGATCAATTTTCCCCTCGAACGGCCCCCATGTTGTTCCCACAGGAAGCTGCTGGCGACAGAGAATCTGACGTTCTCCATCTTTGTTGAACAGGTCCAGCTCACCTGTGACAGAACACAGCAGATCAGTCTCACAGTAAACACTTTATTTCCTCACTGCACTGTACATGTAAATGACAATCAGAGCATATCTGATGTGGGCTTTTTACCAAGACGGACACAACAGAAAAACAAACATCTTGCTACTAGTCGTGGTCAGACAGAAAAAACGGTAAACAGTAAATATTGGTAAAGGAAAGACATAAACAACAATGACTAACAACTAATTACGTTCATTAAGCTCAGAAACATTTAATAATCTATAACTTATGTGTGATTATATACATGCATATCCCACATAATCTCCTCCAATAAGATTGCACCTATAGATTTATGATTTAAAGGCAGGGTGGACAGTGCTGGAGAGGAAGGCGACAGGAATCTAGCTTTGTAAGCGTAAGATCCCGCCCTCCTTTCAGAGCCACGCCTCCTCCATCACGCGCATACATAATGTGACAGGTAAGTAGGACATCCTATCATTGCATTCCCATGATATTTTATGGTCCTGCGCCTTACACAGAAGATAAATATATTTATAGAAAGATATTTTGGCCATTTGTGACGTGGCAAGTGATCGCTATCAGCATGTGAAGAGCCCTTTAACCAGCACAACAAAAAATGTTTCTGAAAAATAAAACGACGCCCACCCAGCTTTAAACTCCGTACACGACCTCTGACATCATGACGAGTAGCTGTCATACTCGACACAGACCTCAGCAACTGTTCTCAGAGCTGATGGAGATCAGATGGAGAGGATGCTAACGTCCCCTGATAAAACCCCTCAGAGATGTGACAGGCTCACCAGCTGCCAGCGTGTGCTCCATTTCTGTTCTTCCTGGAAGAGGCCGAGGCCTCTTGTTAGTGCTGCTCTGAGCTCAGAGTTAATTAACCGTGTCACGGGATAGCACAGCTTACCCTGTGTGTTCCCCCAGCATCACTATCTAATCAGTTAGATTCTGTGTGCTTTTTTAGGACAGTGATTAATCAAACAGTTATTATAATAGACTGCCTGCTCATGACTCTCATCTCTGAGGGCCGGGGGGCGCTTGTCAGGAGAATCTCAAGTGCAGACTTCCGGCTGGCCTTCACAGCGACGTCGAGAGGTTTCGGGTTCGACATGTGACTAAGAAAGAATTATCCCTCAGAGATGGACTGTTATCGGATTTATCTTCCTGCGAGCGTTCTGTTTGGCTGTGCAACAGCACTCAGTGACAACACCAGCGCGAAAATCTGTACGCCGTACCGATGTACAAACACTTTTTCTCATATCTTGAGCCAAACCATGTGTGCTCGAGGTTGCTCGTTCATAGCTCAAGAGATTTAATAAAGTTCTCACAGTCAGGTTTACTTTAAAGCCAACATGAAAAACTGTTTGTAACCCATTTTACTTCTCTAATCTACCAAATCTCTGAGTAAAACTGGTTATTTATTGAGAAAAACAATCTGAACTGAACTGGACTGACTGGATCATAGAAATTAAGTAAGTAAATAGGGCTCATTTTAATTTACATTGACTCGAAGTATAAACTGTCATTAAAAGGCTTATACCTAAAAAAACTGACAGAAATGAGACAATTGTTGGAAAACAGCAACAGAATAAAACGGTACAGAGAATGTGGACAGCATGACTCAAATGATTTCATCTTGGATGGATTTGATAAGAAATGTATTATTTTAATACTTTTATTGTAGACCTTTGTAATGTTTTTATTACTTAATGGAAACATTAGGGAAACATTCTTACAACCTAAAATTGTTGGCTCAGATCTTGACTGTTTGCTAAATATCTGAAACGAAGTATGACATATAACAAACTATAACCACTTACAAAATACTACCATGGTGTTACCATAATACTTTTTGGACAAATGTTATTTTAATACCATGAGTTTTACTAGTTCTCGGTAACTACAGTACCTTATTGTTATGGAAAAACTTCTTTCAGTTTAAGTATCAGTTAAACCTTAAACTCATTCAGCGATATATTCCAAAAAAACCTGTTATTCCCTGCCACCCATGATTATCCCGCGCTAATGCATTCATTCCATGTTAGGAAGCTGAGAAGAGATAGTGAGAGAATTTGGGGGTAGGGAGGGGGTTTCTCTGAAGCCCGTCGCGATCCCAGCAGCCTGTTGGTTAGTGGGAAACCTCATTAAAGGGAAATAATTAAGCATCGGAGCGCAGCTGGTCCACATCACAGGCAGGCTAAATCTATGTTAGCCCACCACTGCTTCATGTTCTCTGGGCTTCCCCTGATAACACCTTGTGGCCTTTCGCCATCATCACACAAGTTCCCCTTTAGCTTTGGATGACATGTTTGCATGAGTCCATCCCGTGTGGGGCGGGGGGTGCGTTTGACGTCGGGGAGTGTATGAGGAGGGCGGGTGCGCATGGGGCACGAGGATATTTGAAGTTAAACGCTAGAGAAGTAAAGACGTGCCAGTTGCCCGTGGACCGTTCCAAGCCTCATCTTGAAAGCTCACATCCCAGCTGGCTCATCCCAGCTGTTCAGACACACACGAGCCCAAGAGGCAGAGCGTCGCATACAGATCTGTGTGTGTAATGAGCCAGCTCTCCTCCATCACCCTGTTTGCTACTGGTGTTTAGATGTCGACTCGCTATAGATTACCAGATCAAGATGTACAGTCTGAGATCATCTGCTTCATTCTGGCATGAGCGTTTCTGTTCCACTGCATTACAGACGTGCAAGATCTTCTTTCTACAGTGTCAGACACATTGTGATTGACCGCTGCTGGTCAAAAACATGAACGCATTATTTTAAGAGAAGTCAAAGGAAATAGATTTAGTGGTTCACAACCAAGTACCTGCAAAACATACGTCAGCATTAGAGTCATTTACATAAATTACACTGGGAAAACTGGGCATTGAAATGCTTGTGACAGGGTTTATGTGCTCTTAACTATTTCTGTACAAGTACAAACTCAGATAGAGTTAAAAATACAAATGCACCAAGAACAAAAGGCCAATGCAGATTAAAAAAAGTGTCAAAAATACATCTAAAATACATAAAAGTTATGAAAAACTATACGCCAAAAACAAAAAATAAAGAAAAAGTGTTTTTCCCTTATGAAGCTGCTTATACATTTATTCTGCCCGCGTAACTATCCAGTGATTAGCCTGCTAATAAATACTTCTGAGAACCACTTCTGCCTGATATCAGAGGGGTATTAGGATCTTGTCAGCTGGAGACAACAATCAGACCATCAAAAAACAACCCTGGCCAGGCCCAAACCCGCTAAAACCAGTTCATTCTGTGAGCTGATTAGAACAGACCTGCGACCCATCAGAACCACTGAAGTATGTAACAGAAAATGGACTGTAATGGACCTCCCTCAGAGACAGAGCTCAGGGTTTGAAACACCCAGTAGCTCTCTCTCATTAAGCACTTCTGAAATGTCACCATCTTGGCTTGGAGAAGCTGTTGATATGAGTAAGGAGAGCCCCCCCCCCATCCCTCGATAAGATCATCTGTCGCTCTTCTCTGGGGTCCGTCGCTCCCCCTCACCACAGATCCTGGCAGAACCATGAATGTCCCTTTTGTGTGCACAGATCTCTCTCTGATAGTCACAAAAAAGATGCCACGCGCGACTTTGTTTCCCCATGACAAAGGGCTGGCGTGTGGGGGATGGATCATGTCTCCCAGTGTTAATATATGGACAGAGAATAAGCAGGAAGTGTTTATGGGGTTTATGTGTAGCTCTGGATTCAAAGGTGGCAGAAATGCAGAATTAACCCAGCTCACAATTTTAGATTGTAAGAACAAAAGTGTCAAAAACATTAGAAATGTTATTTTCATTATTTCTTGGTTATAAGAACATTATTGTCTTTTTTAATAAAAACTCATGCCACTGGTTGAGTTAATGTTTCTATAAGCCAGTTGGGCTTCTCAAACAAACCAACAAACACACACTGCAATGCCGTTGGTTACCACTAGTGGTGCATGAATTAAACGCTTACCATTTAAAGAGAAACCAGCGTCAAAGTTCAATTTAACATTATGCTTCTCAGAATAAACACGCATATCAGTTCATGACAGTTGTTTTGTAAAGAGGGTCACATGGATTTGTCAGGTGTGTGCTTTCAGACACCAAGCACAGAAGTTTGACAATACAGCGGTCACATATCAAGAAGCAGGAGAGTTTATGAAGTAAATGAACACGCCGTGCAGGGCAGATGAAGAGAAACAGAGAGCTCTGTATCACTGCACAAAAGGTGCTGGAGCTCTGAGGGAGATATGTGATCTGAAATTTTACAGCTGAAGGAGAAATGTCAGAGCGCCTCGATAAGAGAATGATGAACTTTTATCCACCCCCCCAAACCCCCATTATCAGCCGAGAGAAGCGCATGCATCATTTTTATCCCACGGCTTTACCATTATCTCCTCTGCAGACACTTGTTTTAAAACACACAAGGACCTTTTTACCTCGCTCTCTCTCTCTCTCACACACACACAAACTCACTCTCTCCCCTTTACATACACACAACACACACACACAAAACTCACCCTATCCCTTTTACATACACATACACACACACAAAACTCACCATCTCCCCTTTTACATACACACACAAACACACAAACACACAAACAAACTCTCCCCCTCTTACACACACATACACACACACACACACACACTCCCCCTCTTATACACACACAAACACATACAAACTCACTGTCTTCATCTTGCATAACTAAACTCTCATAATAAGTCGTGTGGTTGTAACACGGTACAGAAACAACAAATGCATTTGGCTTTGGCGAGTAAATCAAACACACACTTGCCAGTAACGTTATCAGGCCAAATGAACATGCATATAATCCCTATAATATAATCCCTGACACACTGCACACATTTCAACACTCTCATGGTTGTTTCAGTTTAAAACTCTGTTATCTGTGCGTGTCATATAAAAACATCATTTCGGTTGTATGAGTAATGCTGTAATATTGCAGGAGTTTAAAGGTATGATGGTGCAAAATTGTCATGACAAAACATTCAATTCTCTGCACATCTGTTAAAGTGAGAGAATAAACTGTTTTTAACAACAGCTTCAAACATTTCATGATCGGCCCGTTTCCTCCAAACTCGGTTCTGATCGAAACTTTCGTTCTGTCATTCTGAAAACATTTTTCAAAGCCGCTTGTGTCACAACTCTCATCTCATAACTTCAGGTTTATCTGAATCTCCAGCAATGTTTCTTCCAGCGTACAAATCTGATTATGACATATTTCTTGTTTCTCCTGTCAGCACGGACTGACACATTGTGTGTGCATACAGGAAATGTGTACATGTGCTTTGAATTATGGGAAAGAGTTTTGGAGGCCAGCTTCAGACGTCTGAAGGAACCGAGCAGCGTTTACCTCAGTGAGAATGTCTGGACATACTTTGCTTTCAGAAGACACGCGGTGCGTATCAGGCGTGTGCTAATGACTACGGAGCTCTCAGGTCAAACAATCGCTCGCGTATCTACCGCACGTTTGTTTTTTCTACCGCGTTTACAGGTTACAGTAAATGACCGTTTCTCCCCAGGATCTGGAGCAGGTCATTAGCTCCTCTCAGACACCCCTCCAGTCAATTACTGCATTTCAAACCTTCCTCCAGCTCAAATCCGGCCGCTCCTGTCTGCCTGACCCAGTTGTCTTTTGTAAGGAGGTCTTAGCTCCAGCAGTTTGACAGTCAACAGATAAGATGGATTAAGTTTTTTTCCTCCGCTCTCCCCTTCTCTCTCTCATCCGGTTTTGATATAAACGGCGTAAAAGCAGGTTAAATCAGTCACTTTCAGGGGAGTTTTTAAATGGCTACAGATAGAGGATGATAGAACGCCTCAACTTGACACCCGGGGTACAGAAAGTCACGGTCACAATGTTTAATAACTAACAAACTAGCGAAGCTAGAAGCATTTATGAAGAAACAAAATATACATATCCTATAGCAAAGTGCACCTAGAATTACAATGCATTGGCCTCTATACTCTACTGTACTATACTGTAATATACTGTACTGTACTGTAATATACTTGTTACAGTGGGACTGTGTTTATTTTAAGTGCTGTAAATAATCTTGAAATGTAGTCTCTCAATTAACATAAGGTCATAGGAACTGCATGTTTAGCATTAATATGTAAATTAAAAACATGCTCGATGGATTTACTGAATGCCGGTACGACTGGCCAGTTTGTGGCTTAATAGTCTGTATATTAAACCATATGCAGATACTCACAACGTTTGGCTAAACAAAACGAACTTCTCATTTAAGGTTATTTAGCGTTTATAGAATTCATTATGTGTGTGCTACCTGGGAATCAAACCCATGACCTTGCCACTGCATATGACCTACAGAAACACAACCTACAAGAAACCCGACTGTACGGTGACCTTCAGAACGTCAGATCTTCTGGAGGTTAAAGTATCACTCAGCAGTTTGTGATCAACCACCTGCTGTACACTTACAGATTACGTGTGCAAACGTGTAAAACAAGTTAGTGAGATGACACATTAAGGACACATTCGGATCGTGTGTGTGTGTGTGTGTGAGAGGAGAAAGTAATCCTATACACACTGCTATTGTGAAATGAGAAGCTGGCCTCATCGGTTGGCAGAGAGCAGATGCACCTCTCTTCCTCCATCCTAATCTAAAAAGGACTTAAAGGCGTCTTATCTCCGGGCTCTCCTGCTTCATTTCATGCTTGATTTACTTTAATTTGTCTGATAGGGCACAAGGATTTGGAAATGGCCCATCTTTCACTGGAAAATGTTCTGATTTTTCTCCGGCATTGTTATGTGGCGGTTTTGACTCCCATTTCTCTCTCTCCCTCTCTTTCTCTCTCTCTCTCTCTCTCTCCCTGTCTTCCTGGAGAACAGATCTCTCTCTTGTGCAGCATTCTGTTTCAGTGCATTTAGATTTAAGCTAACCCGGCAGAAACGAAGGTGTTTGTGTGTGTGTGATTTCTCAAGCTCCGGCGCGGGTCTGTTTGCCTTTCAGATTGGCAGCGAGCGACGCCGGAGGACACAAGAGCAGCGGAGTGCTTCAAACCACAGAGATCTGGTGTTTAACGTACAGAGGGTGAGACTCGCCCCTCGTCTCGCCCACAAGTGTGCGAGTTGATAAAGTCAGAGAAGAAGAGAGCGACCTGCCCACACACGTCTCAACCACTTCTGAAGCTACAGCACCGCATCAGCCCAGACTGTCTGTCTACACAGTGACCCTGCTGGTGGAAGACGACTGGCTGAATGTGCAGGTGTCTGGAGAAATCAGGCAGACTGGAGGAGAACCAGAGCTGAGAAAACAAATCACAGAGATCACTCTGAGATCTCTTCAATGTCTCAGTTGTTTCTCCTAGACAGCAACGAGATTAAACAGAGAGCAAATTGAAACATTTAATTAATCCAAAACAATTAATAGAAAATTAAATGTTTAAATGATTAAATTAAATGCTTAGTGAAGTTGTTTATCTTTACAAGCTGCACTTATACTATGGCATCATATTCTTCAAGTATTTCGACGTTTATCTCATTTGTATGTTTCTATTTCTCCCAAATAATTTTTGGAGAATCATCTGAGGTTTATAATCACATGAAACGTAACGGAACGGAGCACAACCTTTCCCAACGTTCTCATCTCATCAAGAGCCTTTAAAGGAGATGAGCCACCATGACAACACACAGCTCCAMACGCACGCATGCACACGCGCATGCACACGCGCATGCACACGCGCATGCACACACTCAGTAAGCTGCTGTGAAAAGGAGGAGCGATTTTGAAATTGCGCTCACAGCTGAATGTATTTGACAGTGTGTGTGGTGATATACAGACTGATGAGCTCATGCCGTCATCCTGCTTTGCTTTAACACTGACTTGTTTGTTGAAAAGATGATTTAAATGCCAATAAAAGTTGCATAATTACATACTGGTACAACACATGCAGACTTTATATAGGGAAACAAATATTTTTACAAAAAGCTCGTTTACTGTAAGATATTTCAGTTGCCACACTAATATAGAATGTGATATTACAGGTGACCATTTATCAGCACAGTTACTTCTGATGTCTCATCACCCAGTAACAGTGACATTGACGGTCCAAAATCAACAACAGAAACAGACATGTTATCTTAGTGCCGTAAATGGTACGAATCAGACTGATGCATGATTCTAGTGTTGCTGGATTTAGTTTCAGTTTCAGTTTCTACTGCAAACAAGCATGAAGTCATCGCTCCTAATTTCTCTTCAAATCTACATCAGCGTCTGCGTCTCCATCAGGACGCTTTAAGACCACAGACGCAGACTTCCGACTGTAATCTCTGCTTTTATATTTCATCAGAACAGTCGTCAGACTCTGACTCGGTCTTACACAGCGTGTGTATCTGTGGATGAAGATTTTCACTCATCTAATGGCGTGTTTATGGTCTTGGAATCTAATGTTGCCTTTACATCTTGGAATAACCATTATGAGCTTCAGAGGAGTAAAAATAATACACATGGAAACTTGATCAGGTCTGACTTCTGTAACTTGATGGTTGTGATCTTCATATACTGTTTAACAGCAACATAAATGGTAGCTGTTTCAACAGGTCAACTGCAGATCTAAAGAGAGTTACTGTACCTCAACATATATTTCATCGCTGATTTTACCGGCTACACTTTCGTACCTCTTCTATATTTTGCGAGAAAATATGTTTCGCACAAATACAGCGATTTAGCATTTTCCTGTCATTAGTGACAAAAGTGCATAAAATTATTTGCCATTATAATTGTTGCCATAGAAACAAACACTTTTCTGAATCCTAGGATGTGAAGAGCTAAAAGCAGAAGTCGTCATGGCGTCATGATGGTAATTCTGACAGATTGTTATGGCAACAGAACACAGCTGCTGCTTCAGTCACGTATTTTAATGTTATGTAAAACGTTGAGTTCTATACACACACGTATACATACACCTATATAAACACACATTTACAGCACAGAATTGTACGACAATGTAGATTGTGTTTCTACATAACATTAACTTTCTGTAGCAAATTCTACTGTACCACACTGTCAGGACAATCTGATTTTGCACAATACCACTTATCAGACATAAAAAGCAGTAAGATGACTGAGAGAAGCGAATGAGACGCCCGTGAACAGAAAACAAGCGCCAGTCAGGCATGTCAAAATTTCTTGATTACACCGAAATAAACAACTCCAGCAGAAAGCCGCTGCTCAGCGTCGCCGCTTTGCATACATTAAAATCCGGTCTGTCTATAATTCCTCTTAAAACTCGTATGTATCAGTCCAAGCGCCTCTGACAGACTTCCCTCACGAGTTCGTCTGAGGAGTTATGAGAGCTCTCAAACAGATCTTGAGCTTCAGTGACAAAAGCCAGATGAAGCTCTCCTAAAGAATACATCTATTTATCCATAGTCTTCCTCACCAATCCACATGTAGCCACTGCGGCCTGAGCAGGAGTTTACCAATCTCTGCTTTCCAAGACTCTCTCTCTCTGTCTCTCTGTCTCTCTCTCTTCTCCATGTTTAAAGCTTGAGGGGTTCAATCAATGCTGCTTTGATCTCGGCTGGAACTATAATTATTTAACATTGT
>JAZGTI010017751.1:0-12028 GCA_036877585.1 Botia kubotai | reverse complement strand
AAAAGAAAGTTGTTATTAAAAGTTGATGATATTATTTTTTTAATGCACATCAGGGAAGTTGTGCTTATGCTTGTTTCCATCCTTAAAAATGAATTTGTGTGCCACATGGTCCAACCCCCGTAAAATATCTGGATGATAGCTGTTTACCACAAAACAGGGAGCGATACCCTATCTTCATAGCCACTGTTGTTGCTTTTTTGTCTTTCTGTCAGAAAAGTAACTCACTGCAACAAGCATCTAAAGACATATTCTGTATAACAAGACACAAACCAGAAATATATATTTTATCCATCCATATATTCTGAGATGGTGCGAGAAAGAATAACTTAAGAGTTTTGACATATTCATTCAGTCAGTTTCCATTTTGTTGACATGGGCATTTCTCTGCACAAATCTGCTGGAGAAAGTTTATCCCCATTTATTATTTAAACCACTGCAGAAGAGTATTCTCATGAGTAAACGGACCTGCTGGCTTTATGTATTAATATGCTAACTGGACATAAACAATAGATGCGTATTACTGATTTTTTTTCCCTCTTTTTTTGTCCTCTTACAGCTTCACTCTGATGTAGACAAAGGTGAGGGGAAGGTCAAATACGTGCTCAATGGTGAGGGTGCATCCTCCATTTTCACCATTGATGAGAATACAGGTGACATACACGCCACTAAGCGTCTGGACCGAGAAGAGCAGCCGTACTACACTCTTCGGGCTCAGGCACGAGACCGTGCCACCAACCTGCCTGTTGAACCAGAGTCCGAATTTGTTGTCAAAGTACAGGATATTAATGACAATGAGCCCAAGTTTTTGGACGGCCCCTACCATGCTCAAGTACCAGAAATGTCTCCTGTTGGTAAGTGCCTTGGATTTGGTCATGCAATGCTAATCACCAATGACAGATGTTTTAGATATCACATTCCATGATGATTATTAGTTACAGGCTCTGTTCCAAAACCTTGTGAGATACCTACTGCCCACAAAGGGGCTGCTTTTTAAACTCATGTAACCATGATAGAACACCATAAGTGAGCAATTTTGAATATTCACTGCACACAAATAGTTCTCCCCCACGATACCATTGTAGGAGGCAACATCATTTACATACCTAGTTTTTGAAGCAACATTTACATCAGGAACACACTTACAGTGTGATGCCTTAAAAAGCCACTCCTGTAGACAGCTCACCGAGTTTTGGAACAGAGCAAAGGTGTCACGTTTGTATTACGGGTTAATTGAAAAAACGTAATTACTTAAGGACAACGATATTAACATTGAATGTCCCCCATCCAGGACAGTTGTTTGTCAGGTTTTCCATGCACAGCGTAGTAGCTGACAATCACGCAAGCATTGACATGCTGTTTGAAAAGAGCAATTAACATGCTGGCTGCAAGTGTCTGTCCAAAGCCGTGAACAAAGCCATTAGCCTCTGTGAAGGCAAGCGACCCTTGTCCTCAATGTCTGCTTTATAGATCCATTTAAATTCATTAGCAGTCAACCGGTGATGAATGGATTTGATTAACGAGAAAATGATTAATTTAATTTGGTAATTAAGAAACGGGAGATTGTTTGCAAGTGTGACCAAAACCTAACCTAGACACGTCTCCCTCACACCAGACCAGATTGCAAATTTATAACATATGCCTTCAGACTCTTATCCACTTTAACTTATAGTAGATTTTATTGTGATGTGTGTGTGTAAGCGATTGACAACTGAACCGACCACATGCCTGTGTCCTTAACTCCCTTTTTTTTCTAAATCTGTGAAAACCGAAAAGGATCTCGCCAAAGTACAAGGTTACGTATGAAAAATGAAATCATTTCACATCAGTTGATAAAGAGTAATACTCATTCGGCTCGGGTCCCTGTGGTTAGGAGTTACCATGGTGTAGCGTGCCTCCAGATGTTTAGGTTAGAAATACGACAACATCTGGGCCTGTCCCCAAATGTCTTTTTGGGTTTTTTATGAGCGAACGCATTTTGGGATAATTTGCGATTTCTGAAGATCACCGCAGTCTGGACCGGCCTGTAAATTATGTTCAAGGCCTGGCACTTTCCGTTAGTCATTTTACAGTTTAAAGAAAATCTGGGAAATATCAGTGAGCCAGTAAAGCAGTATTAAACTTCTCATGTGCTGCTGTGTTCCAGCTCTACAGATTAAATAAAGAACAGGATCAATGTGTGAGAATTATTGCTGAATATGTCCAATTGCTGTCATTGAACAAGAAACCTTGTTTTTAGAAAGAAAGCAAGACGTATGCACATTTTTAAAAAAGTGTTTGGCTTTAGATACCCTATGTTTATTTTGTCCTTCCAGGCTTTTTGCAAAGGTGCCTTAATGAGCACTGAGAAGACATGTTAGTAAGTAAACAGACAGAAACAAAAATACACAAATACTGCAGAAATAAACCGAGTGTGAGGAATAAAAATTCACAATCTTTATGATGAAACAACAGTTGTTTGATTATTGTAATTGTAAGTTTATTTCTTGAGTTTGTCCATGTTTAACTGATAAGCTGCTTCTAATTTAAGGGCTGTAACGGACTGAGGTTTACTGATTTTTAAAGTTTATATCTGGTACCATGTTAACTAGATTGGGTGGTTGATTTGTTTTAGGTACATCTGTGGTTGAGGTTAAAGCAACTGACGCAGATGACCCCACGTATGGAAACAGTGCCCGAGTCGTCTACAGCATCCTTGAGGGACAGCCTTATTTCTCAGTGGAACCTAAGACAGGTACGGTACACACAATTAAGAAATTTGTTCATGTGTTTGTATACAATACAGTTTTTGTTTGCCATTCATTTAGATGTGTGGTTTAAATGTATTAGCGTTTGATTCAGCCATTTATGGAATTTGTTTGTCATAAGGAAACACAGTTTCTGTTTTGTAGACTTAAGTGACATGGCTTACACGGTAACCACCAATGCCTTTAATGGAAATATCAAGAGACTAATGTTGTGATTGACTCATTTTAACATGGAAAAAGTTGATGGGACTTGTGATGAAGTTACTGGCACACATTACCAGCTGATTACGGGGAATGAAATCCTTAATGTAATCAGCACTCTAGCTGTAACTGAGGTCATTTCCACATATGGACTCAATCAACTGGGTAAATTACGAACCCTGATTAAACTTTCTCCCTTTTCTTTTAAAGAAGGACTAATTTTGGAGATTCCACCACAACACGTGGGGGAAAAAGATGCGATATAGCAAATAGCAGCCTGTATCGATTAGGATTTATCACAGCTGCTTGTGAGCAGAAGGAAAGATGTACCGTTTAATCAATCTTGGGTGTGCAAAGAGACGATAATTCCAAAACTAACAATAGTTTGGGGAGGAAATCGATTTTAAAGTTCTGTGAATTTGACTCATCGATGAGAGATCCATTATGATATGGCCTAACAAATCTGGAGATGGTTCTTGCTGTAGGGAGATTACAAAATGTTAATCCTATTTTAATTGACGCTCACTTCGCTTAAAATGCAGGAGGGAAAGTGGTTGGCTCTGTAATATGGCTTTTACATTTACATTTAGCAGACACTTTTATCCAAAGCGACTTACACCGCATTATACTACACATTGATCACTATACATTGAGTATGCGCAATCCCTGGGATTGAACCCATGACCTTGGCATTGTTAACGCCATGCTCTAACCACTGAGCTACAGGAAAGCTTTTACTAACAGGGACATTATCATTCAACCGTACAATACATCACGTGCGAAACCATTGGACGATAGGACGTTCTGTAAAACAGACAATGTTTTTCTGTGCAGGCATTGTGAGGACGGCTCTGCCCAACATGGACCGAGAAGCACGGGACCAATATCTGCTGGTGATCCAAGCCAAAGACATGGTGGGCCAGATGGGAGGGCTCTCGGGGACCACGTCAGTGACGGTCATGCTGTCGGACGTTAACGACAACCCACCCCGCTTCTCACGAAGTATGATTATACTATCAGCTACAAAACGAACGGGGACCCGATTCATCATTAATGCATGCTGTCACTTCCCATTCATTTGCATACGAGTAAATCTAAGGAGCTTAATGACTCAGGCTGATCTTGTATTACAGAGATCAAGCGCTCGCAGTAGCCGCTGTGTAATTATTAGGTAGATCATCGGAAATGTGGGCTAGAAATTTAAAGTCGTTTTTTATAATAGAGGATTTTTTTAGATCACGGTCGCAGTCATTTCCTTCCTTATTTTTAGCAGCGTGATAACATCACCACCACCAGCGTGTGTCTGCGAGTGTGTAAAATGAGTGTGCGGCGCTCGTGCCGTCCTCGTGCGAGCTGTAACTGTAGAGTGGCTGTACCTGCCACAGAGCAGAGAGAAACATTATTAGCTCAGACCAAGCCCTAACAGCTGGGTGATAAGAAAGGAAAAAAGAGAAATAGCATCATCAATAACCTGTGTGTGTGTGTGTGTGTTTGGCGTCCCCTTGCAGAATCCTATCAGTTTGCTGTGCCTGAATCCCTGCCTATGGCATCAGTGGTGGCCAAGATAAAAGCCTTGGATTCTGACATCGGACCAAATGCAGAGATGGACTACAGAATTATAGAGGGCGACGGCCTTGGGGTGTTCAGGGTCACACCAGACAAAGATACCCAGGAAGGAGTCATAACTCTACAGAAGGTAGGCTAGAGACAACCCAAGCCTTATATGTACTTTCGGCCTTTGCTGTGACCGCATATAAATGAGAGCGAATGCTATGAAAGTGCTCGGTGCACTCCGGTCCAAACAAATCCTACAATCCAAACATTAGCCATTAAAAATGTAAGCTCCAAATGTCTGAGAAAGCATTGCAAATCTTGGGTGTAGACCTGGGAATAAACAGGACGAGTTAGGAAAAGTTGTACACTAAAATAACATTTATTTGTACAGTTATATAATTTGATTAAGGAATTTTAATAAAAAAGCAAAACAGAAGCATTTTCACTAGATTTTTTCATACTTTTGGACGCCACAGTAGTGAAAGCGATGCCCTCACATGTAGCTTTTTGCAATAATGATTGTGTCATTAGGGTTGCTGGTTGTGTTTTATGTCAGTGAAGGCAGTACAATAAAACAGTGTGCAATGTGTAAGGAGTAAGCTTTTGCAGATACAGTCAGAGGTCAATCTCAACTTGTACAGTACATGTAAACGCAAATCAAGACCCTTTTGATTTTCTGCCTTCTGCAGAATGAAAGTACTGAAGAGGTCAACGCTAGCATGTCTTAATGGTTAGCGTCCTGTTGCTCTCACAAAAGTAATAATGATGTGCTTCGAACAGCTGGTCATGACCCATGTCATGACCTTTATCCCACCCACATCTGACTTTTCGCCTACAGTCAAAACTATCTGTCATGAATAACATTTGTGTCAGAATTCATTCTTAATGGACTTTATTTCAGTGCTTAAAATGTCTTATATCAAATAAGAAATGACCATTCTGCTGTAGAGCTAAGCATCACAGGTTGCAACAAATTTTAATGACACACAGACCATATTTTCTCAGTGTCATTGACTGGACCTCACAAGCAGTCACTATGACTATGGGTGCCCCTCTGGGACATGTCCTCAGCCCTCTATTGTTCATGCTGTTGACTCAGCTTGGTTGCCAGCCACCCCAGCAGCCATATCAAGTTTACGGATGACACCACAGTGCTAGAGCTCATCAACAACAATGAGATATCATGCAGAGAGGAGATGAGACGCGCAGAAATATGGTGTGTAGTCAACAACTATCTCTTTATGTCAACAAGACAAAAGAGATAATTGTTGACTTCAGGAAATCATCAGTGTTTGGAAACTGCTCTTCCTCTGGAAGCCCCTGCCGCGAAGACGGCTCAGCATGTTACTTCCCCGCAAGCCGTGTATAAAGCAAGTCAGTAACAGCATGAAGGACAATATATTTGGCCTTTTTTGGCCCTTTTCCCTCTGGGAAAGGACGGAGGTACACTTCTGAATAGTCTTTACCCACAGGCAATCCGACTACTCAACTACCCTTACACAGCGAGTCTTTCAGGTGCAGATGTTTTTAGTTTTGGTGCAATATTCAGGGTTATACTGAACACAGGGTTTCATTTCTACTATCTTTAAATGTTGTGTTTCTTTTTTATTATACTGTTTATTGTCTATATTGTTACATATATTAAATTGTTTTTTTTATTTATAATTGTTTTTCACAGTATTTGTGATGAACAACAGGCTTTTGAACCCAGGCTAGTTGTATCATATATGCACGTCATACAAGCACATATCTTGATGTTTTGGCTATAAAAAACTGATTAAACATTTTCAGCATTATTGCCTAAGAAAAAGGGTATAGGTCATTTAATACACATTGGCCTTCTGTGACACATTTGTGTAATTAAACTTATGACTGAAAACATATTTACGGATATACAGCACCTGTGACACCTGTCCCTATATGACACCCTCAGTGACTCCCCTACAATGTTAAATATTTGTGGTTTCCAGGGAAATAACATTTTATTTCCTCCTCTACCATATAGAATTGACAATTTGACAATTAACTGACTTTGACTTCTCATTTTAAAGCCGCAGTTATACGTGCTGAATTTGGTTTCGCCCTCAGGGAAGTTATGTTTTGTCAGTGATATGAAGCAGGCGCAAGAGGTAGTTTTCAATGCACTGCATATTACAGCAGACAGGAGTGATAAATGACTATTTGAGAAAGTATTCCACAAGACATTTTCAACATCATGTATCTCTGTCTTAAAATCAATGTGCTGCTTTGACGCTGTTCTTTCTGTGTCCCGTCAATCGATAGCAATACTTAAATGAAATATGAGAGTTAAAAGAAGAGCAT
The DNA here is from genome assembly GCA_036877585.1 of Botia kubotai. Lineage (NCBI taxonomy): Eukaryota > Metazoa > Chordata > Actinopteri > Cypriniformes > Botiidae > Botia > Botia kubotai. The sequence goes on along the minus strand of JAZGTI010017751.1, from coordinate 5,207 downwards.
CAAGGGTTCTTGGGCGCATTATGTGCGCGCACGTCGCAGGGCCACATTTCAAGTGTGAACTTTGTTTTTCGACTTGCCTGGATGATCTAAAATATATACACCGTGTCCTTGTTTACTAATTCAAAACTAACTCCAACACTTTTCCCTGCCCTTCTTTCTTCTGTACCTCAGAATCTCGACTTTGAGACAAAGTCAAGCTACACTCTGAAAATCGAGGCTTCCAACAGGAACATAGACCCACGCTTCTTGTCTCAAGGACCGTTCAGCGATACGGCGATGGTAAAGCTGTCTGTGGAGAATGTAGATGAGCCTCCTATTTTCTCCTCTCCGCTCAGTAAAATGGTCGTCTCTGAAGCTGCTAAAGTGGGAACCATCATAGGGACTGTCTCGGCCCTGGACCCGGATTCCACCAACAGCCCCATTAGGTACATAGCCTGGTGGAAAGGGTTGTCATAGTGTTTTACAGCATAGCAATGCCAATTTTATGAACGTGAGATTAAATTTTAATCTTGAGAAAGACTAACGCCTTAAAGCATAAAACCTTAATTGCCTTGTAGACAATTTTCACGTGTTTTATTGGGTTCCGTTATTAATTAGCTTGTTAGTGGAGCAAGACACTTTTGTGCTGTTATTATTACATTTAATTAATTCCTTTCCGTATAGAGTGGATGTAAACGTTGACTGTAAATGAAGTGTGAACTCGGGTGTTTTTGCTTGCAGAAAAATATTCATAAATAAATACTTCTGTGCCTAAGAGCCACTGGAAAAAAATCAGATTGCCGGTTGGGGATCCCTACCTGCATCTATAGCTTTAGGCTGCATCCGTAAGACTTGTTCAAATTGAAATTCAATGTCATTTTGACTTTGTTGTGTTTTTCTTCAGGTATTCAATAGATAGAAACACAGACCTGGAGCGATTCTTCAACATTGAGGCGACAACGGGGGTCATCAGCACAGCTAAACCATTAGACAGAGAATCCAACGCCGTGCACAACATCACCATCCTCGCTATTGAAAGTTGTGAGTGAACTCCTAATCAAATCATTTCAACAGTGATGAAGCTGTTACTGTTCCGGATCAGGTCGGAAGGTCTCCTTTGAAATGTGTGAAGTTTGTGCCTGCAAGAATTGTGTTTCTATACCGAAACAAAGCATGAAGCAATAGTATGATATAGAAAACACATTTTATTGAAGTAGACGTGCCACAACGCTGCATTGTAGCAACCGCGTGAGTTGTCCTTCATGAATAAGCCATTTAGACAGACTTTCGTATCCAGATTCTTCCCATTTTTAATTTCATTTCATATTGTCGCACTCCAAGCAGCTGTGTTTCACTTTTTGCAATCCCAAATTCTATTAGGGTGAAATCCTTCAAACTGTAATAGGAGTAATTATCCCACGGCTAGCATACTTTGCTTGGGCTAACATTTAGCATTATTCTGAAGCGATCGATTTTTCATATGCCGCGAGTGTGTGTTGTGTCTATCTCATTCTCCAGTTCTTTACGGCTGATAAATTCTGTGTTCAATATGTATGAGAGCTCCAGCCAGGCTGTGAAAGGATGCCGAGACGCTGAGGTGTTCGCTGTCCACTGGCACCTCCAGAAATCATGTAGTACGATCGAGTCTCATCCTGATTGTAGCCGATGGTCAGAGGTGCAGCTTCAGTTACAATGTCTTTGATTCAGATTTTCACCATGACCTTCACCGTTTTCCCGCCGAAATCCTGCTGTCTTTGCACAGACAAACATAACAGGATTGAGTGAAATGGATACATCACTGAATACATTTTTAACCCATATCCTGCAAATGTGGACACTCCTAACCAACTTTTGCAGGTTTATCACCTCTGACCATCGGTCTAGACTACGGAATGTGTTTTGGCAGAGAAGATTGAAATGTCCTCTTCTATTTGCTTGTAAGAATAAGACTGGGAACCCAAAAGGTAGCTTCAAAGTCAAACGTCTGCAGCTGATGTTCGGTAAGGAGCTAATGCTTGTGAAAATCATAACGGAAGAAATCTCAATTTTTGAAAATGGATTTTCTAGATTCAGAGAGCAACGATATTTGAAAGGGGCATCGGAGTAGGGCTGCCGTATGTACCATCTTGTCTACTGATTAGTGATTTACAATCTATTACATTTGTGACTGCACTTAACATATCGAATTATGAGTCTGTGCCCCGAGGCGTCAGTTGTGACATTATAGTTATTGTGACGACGAGGTGCTTAACGGCCCCTGTCTGTGCCACATCACCTCTGAAGTAACTTATCACCCGTTTTATTATTTAGAACATTGTATAGCCAGTTATGATACGAAGCCAACGGTGGCAGGCTGCCTGGATTTTTCTCGTACCCTAAGAAGTCATATTAATGGATGAATTAGCTCAAACCAAGGACTGTTTCTCTTTCCTTGGCTGCAACTCAGCATGTTTCCTGCAGGTGTGTAAGGTACAGAAGCAGATGGACTCTATATATCTCTGGCTGAAGATGCCGGGAGGCAAGAGGCATATATTCACTGGCGCGGTTTTGTTGGGCTATGCGTTTTGCTTAATCCTAAACATTTTTTTGGTAGACAGTTAGGCTGAATGCTGCTAGCCGTGGAAGGAGGCAAGCTAGCGCAGTACATTCAATAAATCAAGGCGTTTTCCATGAAAATCATCTCAGAACGAGCCAGCATATTTCCAGCCCACTGCCCACTGTGTGTTCACACCTGCAGAATTGATTTATTTATGCTCCGCATCAACTCATTTGGCTGAAGACCATATTTCATCTTCCTCAATGCCCTCACCATCTAGGGTGCCAAAATTATGGAAGCTGAATGACAAGACAGCTTGCAAAAACACATGAAGAATTTTGAAACATTGTCGATAAGCACACAACCAAAATGCTAAATGCCGTTGGTGTATTGTTCTTGGAGTAGACAACGCATTATACAGTATGCGTATACCGAATGCAAGAATGTACCAGAAAACAGCAGTCGGCCCACTCAAAGGAAGCTAGCAGCTGTGTGTGTGCTGGTTGACTAGAGGCAGTGTGCCCTCAACAGGTGTTTAGTGTTGGCTTGTGCTTAAATAGAAATACCATATGAGATATCTGCAAAGCATAGTTACACAACAAAAATAACCCCACGCCCTCTTGTAGTCTGTTAATTTGTCGATTGCCAAGTACACCATGCCCAATGGTTGAAAAATCATCTTTAGTGCTAGAAGTGGAAGGAAAAATAAATCAGATGCACATTGAGCTTATTGTACTAATTTATTATTGTCTCACGTATGTACCAGAAAGGTTTATTCTGTTCTATTTTCTTTTCTTGAGACAAGTCTATTTGTGTCTATGGTTTCAAATTAAATTGCTGGTAAATGGGATGATGTTGAAATTGGCTTATTTATATTGACAGCTCAAATCTGATTCAAAGTCACATAAAATTCTATTGCTTGTATTGTAGCGGTAAATTTCCTGTAGTCATTTTTTTTAACTCGCGTGTGTGACGTTCCAAATGTGCTGTAAACTGTTTCACACTGTACACAAGCAGAGCATATTTGTTCTGGCGCCCATATTAACAGGTTCGAGTATTCACACTTCACGCAGCAGAGCGCAGCAGCAGCGCAGATGCTGAGCCTTTTTTTAGCTGCGCTGATCACGCTCACTTAAAGTGACAGTACACGCTTGACGGGCATGAATATAAATAAACACAAAAAAATTGCAAGTGCACCAAAAAAGCATTCAATCAAGTGTGTCACGTTAAAGATTGATGCATTTCTAAAGAATAAAAACCAAAAAAACACACCACTGTCACGAGGTGTACAATTGCACAAAATCAAATGAGAATTATTTTATTTAGCACACACTGAAGTATGATTCTATTCACATTTAAAACTACATAGTTTTAAAATATTTAAGCTTCAAAACTGTTGTATACTGTTACATACCATGTTATATACCACAGAACTGTTATATACTACATCAGGTCTAACGTTTTAACAACAACTGCACGACAGAGTGTACAGTAATAGCATGCGGGTAATAGCTCTGGTAAATTAATTTAGCTTATTCTTAGCTACAGCAGTTGATGCCACAAGAGATACACAAAATGCTCTTTGACCCTTAAAATACTTTTTCTAAGGTTTCATTAGGAAAGGACAAAGCGTAGGCTGTAGTATCCTGGCAGATGATAAGTTATCTTTGAAAGTGTGTCCCTCTTCATCTGAGGAAAAGGCTCAACAATTAAAAGTGTTGGCTGGTGTTTGAACAAAGTACTGTGTCTTTATTCAGTGATTGTACATAATGACTTAAATAAGGCTTTATTTTTCTGTATGGAGCGGCATCTGTTTCATCTGCTTCTCTAGTTTAGCTGCAGCTTCTCTTGCATTCTGAGTATGCTCTGCTATACACTTGCGCTGTAAAACAGGTGAAAGACTGTTTAAAAATATCTTCACATTGTTTATTTTACATTCAATAACTGTTGAAAGTGACCATGCTGTCAGGCTCCTTAAAGCACTATAAAAACTATATAGTGTTCCTGCAGCTCAGCGGGTAGAGCATTGCGTTAGCAACACAAAGGTCACGGGTTTAATTCAACACTGACGAAACGTATAACTTGAATGTACTGTAAGTCACGTCTGCCAAATGCATAAATGTAAAAATGCTATAGAAGTTCTCCGTACATCCATACGGTATGTTTTAAGATTTCCGAAGCGATGAATAGATTGATATTTGAGTCATTAATCACTGGTAATTTTCACATCTGCTTCAGCTCTCAAATCACATATGGCGTAGGACGCACGTCAAAATGCACGTCACTGATTCTCAAGTATCTCCAATCCAAATGTCATTACAATGTAGACACTACAAACCTCTTTTGGAAGAACAATAGCAGCATATGGGTTTGGAATGAGATTAGATGGAGTAAATAATAACAGATGTATTGCAGATGAAGAATAACAGATGTTTACTGTAGGTAGATGAGAGAAGAAACCTAAAGAAAGACTCAGCAGGTGGAGCCCATTCACTTTTGTCATGGCTTAATACTACATACTTACTTAAATACTTACATACTTGCATACTTACATGCACACTTACATACTTGCATACTTACATATTTGCATACTTGCACACTTACGTACTTGCATACTTGCACACTTACATACTTGCATACTTACATACTTGCACACTTACATACATACTTGCACACGTAAATACTTGCATAC
>JAZGTI010017750.1:0-12029 GCA_036877585.1 Botia kubotai | reverse complement strand
ATGTTCACTTTCATGTTTCTGTTTATATTGTTTTTAATTTGTGTAAAATGCTTTATTTTTTTTATGAAATGTTAAACAATATTGAGTTGTTTATTCGAGAAACTCAAATATGTGAAATGAGAAAAATGTTGTTCAGTTCGCGGTAAATGCGCCTGAAGAGAGGCTGATTGAGAGAAGGCCACAGACTCGAGCTTGCAGTGATTTTTTTTATTTTTATTCATACAGAATAAAATCCGGCCTGTGAAATTTCTGTTGTCCGGTCTCTTTCAATATCAACACACAACGCAGAGTTCCCATAGAGACCGGTCACATCCAGTACTATTACACTGTTACTATTTACACGTGTATTGTTACAGTTTTAAACACATTGTGTTTCTTTGTTATATCAAAGCAGCAGATTTGAGTATCGCTGCTGTGGTAATATGTATATCTGCAGTATGTTGTCTCCAGCCAACCTGATTTATACCCCATTTGTATGTCAAAAAGGGATTTGAGTCATTGGTGTGGATCATCCGAATGATCAAATCCGAAGGAATTTAACGTGTGAGTGTGTCCTTACACATCCGTAACACTGGTGCCGTGACTCCCTCGGATTCTTCGATCAGCTCGACGCAGATCGACTGTGGTTGTTGTGTGCGTTTCAGGTTTATCACTGGGCCAAGTCTTCAATACGGTGAGCAGTGCAAGTTCGTCAATGGATGAAGTCTTCGAATGAGGACAGTATGTACATACTCATACAACGTAATTGAGACTGTGCATTCATTTTTCAGATGTACACAATGCATGGACATATGAAACAGTTTTGACTATCATCGCATTTAAGGTTTAATTTCATATAGTGAGATACCGCATAATTGATACTGAATTTATTTTTCTTGTTTTTTTTGCTACTATTTTTCATGCGTATTTTTGTGATCACATAGTGGCTGAAAAATACGACTGTGATGGTGACTTGGATGTAACATGTCTTGGTAACATGGGTTGCCCCAGAGGAAGGGGTACATGGTTAATTGATAGTCATGAGGGTGGTGTTTTTAGTGACGGTATCAGCCAGGGGGTCGAACGACCACAGGTTCATGCTGACCACGGTAGGGGTACCGGGATAAGTCAGACCCTGGGTGGTACTCCTATTGGGCGGGTTCCTGGTGAGGGTCCTTACACTTCGACACCTGGAGTTGATAGAGTTGCATTTGATCACCTCACAGACATGGTAGGGCAGTTAGGTTCACATATTGAGTCAATAGTTGCAAAACTAGTGTCTGCTGGCTTAGTTAATGTAAAAGCTGAGTGCCAAACCAAGTCGCCCAGTTACACTCAGGCACCGCTACGCACAAAACAGTGTACACATGCATTGATGACACCACATGTATCAGTGCACATGAAGTCCGAGCATGACACATTTAGGGGTGATGACTCTGATAAGTATGCCGTTGAAGAGTGGGTAGACAGGACAAAGGCTTGCTTAAGAAAACAAATGTGCCCTATTCAAGAACAAGCTGAGGAGATAATGAGCAGACTGGCTGGAAAGGCAAAGGAGGTTGTTAAAGTCAGCCTGCTTAGTGATGCTATGCTCAACATCAGACAAAACCCTGAGTAAATTTATGTTATCCTCATGCAGTACTTCAGTGAAGCGCCCTCTTGTCTACCACTCGCAGACTTTTATGCCACTCTCCCCAGAGCTAAAGAGAATCCTGTGGACTACTGAATCCGACTGAACAAAGCAGCTGATCTAGCAGATGAGGGACTGCGAAGACAAGGCAAACGTTTGGACAACATAGGAGAGGAAGTAACAAGGATGTTTATTAAATTCTGTCCTGACCCCAGTTTAGCAAGCATTTTCAGATGCAAGCCTATTCAAGAATGGAGTGCGAAATAAATACAGAGCAGAACTGATGATTACCAGAGGGAATTCAGGAGTCTGGGAAATGCCGGTGTGAACTTACGGTGTCATCCGACTACAGTGTTTAGCAGCGAACGTGATCTGTTTAATCAACCCAAAACAGAGTTGCCAGCTATTCTGATCCGATCAATCTGCTCTTTACCCGATGCTCAAGTAGGCCTCCAGCCAGAGCCTACATTAGTGCCCAGTCAGGTACAGCATCAGCCTTCTTCCTGCTCATCTCCAGCCCTGGTGATGTCTCAAAACACACAACAGGCTGAGAGTCAGTTGCTCACTCGTATGATGGAGATGATGGAGCAGCTCATGGACAGGGTGCAATTCTGTGATGTTTCCAGTCCCAGACGTGACACTAGACAGCGACGCAACTTTGTCAGAAGTGCATGTCGGGTCTGTAGCGACAACAAACATACCACAGTGACACATTGCATGACGGACAGACTGTGTTTTGCATGCTTCTCCCCAGGGCACACAAAAAAGGAATGTCCTAAACAGCCCTCTGCTCAGTCATGACATGAGGGAAACTAGCAGACCCGTATTTGGAGGGAGGCAGTGCGGGTCATCATCATTGTAACTCCCAAGCTGTTGATGATTGTGAAACTCCTAATGCTTATCATTCAGCCGAACTTAACTGTGATCAAACTGAAATCACTTATCAGAACACACATGTTGTGGGCGGACGTGACAGCCTCTTCTATACCACAGTAAAGATCGGAGAGATGGTCACGTTGAATGCAATGTTGGACAGCGGTTCGATGGCCTGCACTATAAATGAATCTGCTGAGATGACACTGAGATCAGCTGATGCAGTGGATGAATGTGATGAGTTTGTTGCTGATGTCACCCTGGTAGGCTGTGGAGGGCTGCGTGTGAAGCCTAGATCATCATTCAATCTTGCCATGGAAGTGTATGGTATAAAGATGATAGTACCTACATTAGTAGTTCCCGGACAACATGATGAGCTGATACTTGGGACTAATGTTATTAAACACATTCTCAGATTTTTTAAACTGAGTGATGGATTTTGGCAAGATGTGTCTACACCAACATCTTCAGACCCTGAGTGTGAAAGTTTCTTGTCAATGCTTGCGGGATTGAACCGCTGGAGAGGAGAGGAGATCCCTGAGAAGATTGGGACAGTGAGATGTAACTCAGCTGTCCATCTTGAGCCTGACCGTGAGTACTTAGTATGGGGGAAGTTGCCCAAATCTGCTGTTGTCTCTCCTGGAAGCGCAGTCATGACTGATCCTACATCATCTCACTCTGCTCCCAGAGGTGTCATGGTGGCTAGACTGATCACGTCTCTGTGGGGAGATGGATGGGTCCCCTTGAAGGGTCCCCCTTATCAACACATCTGGCAGGCCAGTGCTGTTAAGAAGGAATGCGAAAATTGCAGACCTCTATCCATGCGTTGCACCTGAAGATTTTGATCACACTAATATTGTGAGTCCTCTGCTGGTAAACTGCTCAGCCAGGTTGTCCGATGGGGCAGCTGAATCATTACCTGCAAACAAGCAACTTGAGTCAGTTGGTCTGGATAGTCTTGACATTGACTCATGTGACATCTCAGATGCATGTAAGCAGTGGTTGGTAGACCTGATTCTGAATTATGAAGATGTATTTTCACGTAGCCATCTTGATTGTGGGGAGGCAAAGGGCTTTGTACACAGGATACACCTCTCAGACACAAGACCATTCAGGCTTCCGTTCAGGCGGGTAGCACCCAGCCAGTATCAAACATTGCGGCAGGTGCTGACCGAAATGGAGGAGAAGGAGATAATTAGGCGATTTACCAGTGAGTATGCTTCTCCTCTCGTTTTGGTCTGGAAGAAGAATGGGGATTTGCGTGTATGTACAGACTTCCGCTGGCTGAACAGGAGAACACTGAAGGACACGCACCCTCTTCCGCATCAAGCGGATTGTTTAGCAGCACTGGGTGGAAATGCTTTGTTTAGCACAATGGATTTGACGTCCGGATTCTATAACATGCCGCTGCACGAAGACGACCGCAAGTTTACAGCTTTTACGACTTATGGGTCTTTTCGAGTACAATCGTCTACCCCAGGGCCTCTGCAACAGTCCTGGCAGCTTCATGCGTATGATGACCAGCATATTTGGAGACGAAAACTTCCTTAGTCTTCTGTGTTATCTAGATGACTTGATTGTCTTCGGGCCAGATGAGATAACTGCTCTTGATCGCTTAGAATTGGTGCTTGGCTGGCTCCGTGCATAAAATCTCAAGCTGGCTCCAAAAAAATGTTACCTGTTGAGAAAATCTGTGAAGTTCCTCGGACATATAATTGACCAGACAGGGGTTTCCACGGACCCATGCAAAGTTGAAAGCATCACTAAGATGAGCAGTTTGGATTTGATGGAGCTAGACGGAGTTACTCCTTCCCAGAAGAAAATAAGATCATTCTTGGGCATGGTGAACTACTACCAGCACTTCATTCCGAACTATTCAGCTGTAGCAAAGCCTCTTTTTAGTCTCCTAAAGGGCCAGAAGGCTAGAGGAAGAAATCTGGGGAAGCAGGGTCGTGTCCACCAGAATAGAAAGCTGAAGACCAGTGACTGGACTAAAGCGCAGGACCAGGCTGTCGAAAGTTTGAAAACATCGTTGATCCAGAACGTTGTCCTTGCTCATCCAAATTTTAATTGCCCTTTTGTACTGGCAACGGATGCATCCCTAGATGGTATTGGAGTTTGCTCTCACAGGTTCCGCAGTGGGAGACAAAAGCCAGGCCAGTAGCCTTCCCCAGTAAGTCCCTTTCTCGGTCGCAGCAAAACTACCCAGCGCATCGTTTGGAGTTTTTGGCCTTAAAATGGTCAATATGCGACAAGTTCAGTCATTGGTTTAAGGGGCCATGAATTCACTGTCTTGACTGACAATAACCCCTTGGCCCATGTACTTACAAAACCCAAGCTTGACTGCTGCGAACAACACTGGGTGGCTAAATTGGCGTGCTACAACTTCAGCATTAAATACGTGCCTGGTCCCCAAATCACTGTCGCGGATGCCCTAAGTCGAGTTCCATTTGTCAAAACTGACGACTCTAAGCCGACTCTAAAGGAATGTCAACAGATTCAGTGCAGGATGCCTTCAAACGCGCAAGCATTTCGGATGACAGACAGAGTGTCCTTAACACAAGTGAGCTGTACAAACACAACATCCAACAAATTGATGAATTATTGTTGATCTCTAGTGTGGAGGTCTCAGCCACGTTGGATTCGCATGTCGAGTGGAACATGGGTGCCAGGGCTCAAGCTATGACTGTTATCGATCAACTGCCTCAAGTCATGTCTGGAGGACAGGACACACTTCCGGCATATTCAGAACAGGAGCTGCGTGAAAAACAACTCCATGATAAGCACTTGTCAGTGCTTGAGTTTTGTACTATGTTGAGTGCCAGTGTAGACCTTCCAGAAGAGAAAAGTCAAAGGAGTCTATGATTGTCATTCGATATCTCAAGCACTGGGGGAAACTTGTCGTCAGGAACGGTGTGTTGTACCGCCTGTCGTGCGACCAACTATCGAGGATCAAACGTCATCAGTATGTTGTCCTGGAGTCTCTGGTAAATGTGATTCTGAAAGGAATTCATGACGACTGTGGCCATCAAGGTCAGTCTCGGACTATTAGCCTTGCAAGGCAGCAGTTCTTTTGGATGAACATGGATCGAACTATAAGGGACTATGTGCATAGATGTTACCGTTGCACTGTGAGCAAAACTGCAGATCCTTCTGGGAGAGCCCCCTTGGAAAACATTTCAACGAGTAGACCATTAGAGCTTGTCTGCATAGACTTCTGGTCAGCAGAGGGTTCCAGTAACAAGTCTGTTGATGTCCTGGTAGTGACTGATCATTTCACAAGACTGGCACAAGCTTTTGTGTGTAGAGACCAGTCTGCCAAACAAGTTGCCAGGGTCCTATGGGACAAGTACTTTTGTGTTTATGGCCTTCCAGAACGGATTCATAGTGACCAAGGGCCATGTTTTGAAAGCAAGTTGATTCGGGAGCTTCTAAGGGTTTCTGGGGTGAACAAGTCACGCACAACGCTGTATCACCCAATGGGTAATGGGAGAGTGGAACGTTTTAACAGAACCCTTGGGAACATGATCCGAGTTTTGTCACCAGATGTGAAAAGAGATTGGCCTAGATGTCTACAGACGCTGACATTTCTGTATAACTGCACTATACATGAAACGACGGGTTATGCCCCCTTTTATTTAATGTTTGGGCGTGTGTCTCGTCTGCCCATGATATTCTTTTTCGTTCGGTTTTGAATGATCCAGCTGTAACCAGCTGCGATAAGTTTGTGACTACTTTAGTCAAAGATCTGAGAGCAGCACAACTAATTGCACAAAAACATGCAATGAAAGAGCAGAAAAGACATGCAGAATTGTACAACCGACGAGTGAAAGGACTGGACATCGAGATAGGTGATCATGTGCTCTTGGCGAATAAAACCGAAAGGGGTAAAAGGAAAGTCGCTGACAGGTGGGAGTCGACAGTTTACATTGTCGTGGATCATAAACCAGACACTCACACTTACAGGATTCGTAATCCATCTACCGGTCTGGAGAAAGTGGTTCATCATAACCCGTTGAAGTAAACTTCCTACCAGTAAATGTGGAGAACTCCTTGGCTGATCAGCTTTCTGACGCATCCAGGTCTTGTCAGAGGCTGCCTTCAGTCCTTTCCTTGTGCGCAGTGGAGGATGAATGTGGTGGACGGCTACAGTGGTGTTACGATGGATCAGCAATGACAGGAGGCAAGGCATTATCCACATTTGACGATACTGGTGTTAGCCATGAGAATGATGTTGTGTCGGTTCGGGAATCTGGTACCAGGGACAGAACTATTAGTTGGGTTTCGGACCTGCCCGACAGATGCGTTCAAAGTGAGAGTGAACCCTAAGTGGAATTCTGGCTGTTCCCTCAACTAAGGTTACTCCTGCTGCACCAGACAGTCACCAATCTGAATCGCCAAGGGATGCAAGAATGTCAGTTTCTGGTGATATCGAAAGTGACCGTTCAGATCCGCAGGATTCAGAAGCTGAGACAAACCTGTCTGCCCAGCCACACTCACAGGCTTCTGCCAATACACATGCAGCTGTCACTAAGAATGTACCACCAAGTTGTAGCTCAGTCACGCAGATCAGGTCTCGTTTTGGTTGCATCATTAGACCTGTTGACAGATTAATACATGTTATGTCAGCGCAAGCTATGGTTCAGGACACAAAACATAATGTTCAGGCTGTTTGTAAGTCAGTACTTAAAGTCTTTTCTTAGAAGTCATATTTGATTTCATGTCCCTTGGTATATTAGTTTGAAATTTGTTTTGTTGGTCTTTATTATCAGTTCAAATCTAAAAAGAAAAAAGGGGATCAGGAAGCACATACTTGATAACTTGGGTACCTTTACGAACTCTGATGGGATGCTACACCTTTTCTATATTTTTCTTTTAGCATTGTTAAGCAAGGTTGGGAATGGAAGGATATTGTGGAATGTATGTAGATGTTCTACTGTCAGTAGCTGGTGAGTGAGCTTAGCGCTACTCTCTCATCACTTCATCCTAATGGGATAATTGTATTTTTGACACCTTTAATAGGACATCCTTTCGTATTGTGTATTTCTTGACCGAAAACTAAAAAGATAATAATCTGTTGATGATACTCCACTCGTCATTCATTTATTTTATATAATTCAGTGGGGGTGGATGTAACAGGGTTAAAAAGAACACTTAATTTAAAAAGTAAAGAAATTGAATGTGAATTTCATAAAATAAAATATTTGGTTGTATTTATTGGTGTACGAAAGCTCCCCTTCTGTGGCTGTCAATGGTACTGCAGATGTGATATGTTTCTCTTTCCGGGTTTACACGATTTTTCGCGCTCTAACTTATTAATGTATTAATTGTGGAAATAATATGTTTTACGCGATTACCTTCGACGCAATTGAGTGAATTTATGTATTTGAACGTGTATATAATGTTTTTAACATTTTAATAAGGTCATTTTTAATGTATTGAATCTCATTGTGCCTTTACGAGCAGTAACAAGAGCATTTATTTCATGTGGTCGTTGCGTCTGTCTTCAAATTTGTACCCCATTTTTATGTCAAAAAGGTATGTTGCTTTCACGTTTACGATGCTATATGTTAAATGCTGTTTAGAGATTCATTAAGTTTTCTTGTTATCATCTAAAGTTCATTGTCCAGTACTATTACACTGTTACTATTTACAAGTGTATTGTTAAAGTTTTAAACACATTGTGTTTCTTTGTTATATCAAAGCAGCAGATTTGAGTATCGCTGCTGTGGTAATTTGTATATCTGCAGTATATACTGCAGTATATATATACAGTATATGTCTCAAGCCAACCTGATTTGTACCCCATTTTTATGTCAAAAAGGGATTTGAGTCATTGGTGTGGATAAATCAAATCCGAAGGAATTTAACGTGTGAGTGTGTCCTTACACAGCCGTAACACTCACACCATGTCTTGGTGTCCTTAAACATAGACAGCCAGTAGCAAAAACACCTTGCTCGTTCCTACACCCGTTCTGGAGAAAAATGAGCGGCAGTTGGGGCCCCATGAAGCTGTAAAAGTATGTCGTGTTTATGAGAAGGAGGGACCACCACCTGAGCAACGGGGTCACCTGTGAGAGGACAAGAAACTGAGCGACACAACAGTCCATTTATTATAGAAAGGCGGTTAAACTCAGTCTAGTATTTACGTAAAACTCTGAGATGTACCTGCTAGCTGTCTCCTAGGAGGTCGCTGTGATCGCTCTACCCATTGTCGCACCATGTCAATGTCTGGATCGTTCTGCTGCTTCGTAGCAATGTCCGCTGCATCATATGACAAATCAGACAGGCTCATCACATCGCCTGCACTGAAGGACAAAGCAGACGAAACCACGTTCTCAGCCCCCTCAGTGGTCTTAGAGGAACAGGACATGTCATTATCAGATTGTGCAGCATTGACCACATTCACGTCCCTTATTTCTTCAACTACTGTCTCACTGTCCTCCATATCTGATGTCACTGGGCGGCGGGACATTGCATCAGCATTTTTGTGCCGATTGCCCTCTTTGTGCACCACAACCCAATTTAACGGGTCTAATTCCAGAAGCCATCTCACCCTTCTGCCCGTGGGATCATCCTCGATGGACATACGACRTAGTGCAAGAAGTGGCCGATGATCAGTAATGATGGTGAAAGAAGAAAGTCCGAGATAGTGTCTAAATTCTCTCACTGCCCAAACGATAGCCCATAACTCCCGATCAAAAGTGGACCAACGTCTCTGTGTGGCATTTAAAGCACGGCTGGCATAGGCCACAACGCACTCAAGTCCATCTTTTGCCTGTGCGAGTACAGCACCAACGGCCCACTTAGAGGCATCTGTATAAACTTCTGGGGACAGGTTGGAGGCCCTTTTTTGAAACTACATGACCCAAACCATGTGATCTCTGGCGAAGTGACATTTTCTGGGGTTTAATTTCAAACCTGCCGATCTTATTCTGGAAAACACTTCTCTGAGGTGTGTCAAATGTTCTTCAAATGTCGCACTATAAATCAAAATATCGTCCAGGTACACCATACAAATGTGCCACTGGGGCCCTCTCAAAACTAGCTCCATCATTCTTTGAAATGTGGCAGGCGAGTTAGAAAGTCCCATCGGCATGGAGCGCCATTGATACAGACCTCGACCTGTAGTAAACGCTGTTTTTTCTCTGTCTTGTTCGGCCACCTCCACCTGCCAATAGCCATTTGAAAAATCCAACGTGCTGAACCACCTGGAGCCCGCCAATGCATCCAGAGTGTCATCCACGCGAGGCAAAGGATGAGAGTCCTGAATAGTTATACTGTTCAATTGTCTATAGTCCACACAGAACTGCCAGGAGCCACATTTCTTTTTTACAAGCACGACTAGCGATGCCCAGGGGCTACAGCTTTCCTTGATTATGCCATCAGCCAACAGACCTGCCACTTGTCATTCTATTTCAGCTCGCTTTTTGGGTGTTGTACGGTATGCGCACTGCTTAGTAGGAGCATGTTCCCCGATCCTGATATGATGTTGCACCAACATGCATTTTCCTGTATTCTTCTCTGAAGAACTAAAGATTCCACTGTACTCCTGCAACAGTGACGAGAGTCTCATTTTGTCTGATGTCGAAATTGGTGACTCACTTAACGATATAGAGGGAGCTGTGTCACGTGGGCTATAATCAACTTTTTCACCTGCATCCTGAATAATGGGTCGAATATCAGAATCAGCTGTGGAGTAAAATTCTCCCAGATGTGTCCCCTTTTTTATAGGAATGTCCTGTCCTGTTGGATTCAAAATTCGTGCCTTAGTCAGTCCATTGTGCACGTTAGTGAGTGTGTGTGCTACAACTAGGCTGGCCGATTCAGACACATTGGGCTGGGGCCGGGGCTGGGAGCGCGTCTCATAGGGCTACGAGTTGCATTATGCTCCTTTCGATTATCAAATTCAATAAACGGTTTTCTTTCAGAAGTGCAGCCTCTGTGCTTCATACGTCTGCATACGGCAAGCATGCCCCTGACAGCAGCACTGACCTGTCTCACGTGACGGGGAGCGCGCTCTACTCCACTCATCTCTGCCATTCCGACTCATCTTTTCTTTCAGTCCAAGATTCTCGACCTCCAAACGGTTAAGAGTTACTTTCATGTCTTTCACCTCATCAGTTAATCTATTAATTGCTCTGTACAGCCCACCAATGTCCGACACCGAGTTCACATTGGCCACTGCTCCGTCTGCATTTAAATTATGGCCCACCTTAGCAGTCACATCAATCGCATTCCTTGCGTTTTCACACCGACCTGCAATTATTACTATTATATTATTATTATTATTATTACGGCCTCCTCCATGTCTGTCGCTCCCTGCTCATAACATTTTGTCCTCAGCACTGGGTCCAGGCCCGCCACGAAACAGCGAAACTTTTTCTCCCGCTGGGCTCTGTCGCCGTACTCGGGAAAAGCTTCATCCACTAGCCGACTTATTTCTGCTGCATACACCTCTAGACTCTCACGTGCTGCGCGGGGACAGGCAGATAAGCTGGCTCTGAATCGCTCCATAAACTGTCTCCTGCCGAAAGCCTCTTTTAGCTTCTCTTTCACTGCCTCATAGTCCGATTTAACAGCATTAGGGAGACTGTCCCATAAAGAGAAAGCTGCATTGTTCAATCGTGTAGGCAAAATCCTTGTCAGTTCATAGCTGTAGGAAGCGGTTTCACTCCCTTCCGTGAGCGTTTTGACAGCCACTTCAAACTGTCTGGCCCAGCCCACGAAGCTTTGTCTTTCCTCCCCGGAGAACGGCGGCGGCAATTCAATTCGCACGCTCCTATTGCTTCTATCACGGTCCCGTAACTAAGTAAAACTGTCATCTGTTGACCGCGTTCGCTATCTCACTATAAACTTTTGAAGCTAAGCTAACTAGTTTAACAACCGCTGAAATACTTTAAAATACTCACTTAACTTACTCAGAACATAACCGCTGCCACCAATGTAACCGAGCTTTCGTATTGGGTTCGCCTAAACACTTTTACAATAATAAAATAATGAAAACGAGACCAAGAGGTTCACTGAACAGTGCATACTTTTTATTTTCCTTTTTCACATAGCACACCAAACCCGGGGGTGCTTTCATCCAACCATGCGCGTGCACTTTCTCTTGCCTACCGCAAGCCCCAATGGACAGAATGCCTTTCACACACATACATGTAACATCCCATTGCCTTAACTTCAACTCAGGAATTTATATATTACATTATATTTTGCTCAATAATTTTGTGGCTTTATTGGTTCAGTCAGCTCTTTGTTCGTAAACATACTATAGGCCTAGTGTCAGGATCCTGGCTTCTGTTTAGTTTTGAGATCGCGTTTTGCCAGGATAGACTTAGACTCCGACTCATTCCGCGTTGTTTTAGTTTCGATTTGAGTCGGGGTTAAGACTCGCGCTCTGGTTGTGTTGCGTGTGGAAGCACATGGCTGTTGAATATTCATCAGCCATTTGCTCTCCGGTTTTGCGTCATCACCCCGCCTCCTTGTTCCCTCGTTTCAGTTAATGTTGTGCACCTGTTGTGTTCATTACTCTGTGTATTTAATG
>JAZGTI010017749.1:0-12029 GCA_036877585.1 Botia kubotai | reverse complement strand
AAGCAAAAATACACTGTTAAGAGCAGAGAATGACAAAATATACTGTTGCTGGAATGCAGAAAAAAATCCAAAATATTACCTTCTTTTACAGGACAAGGTAGCAGCATTTGTTTAAATCATGTTTTAAAAGCTGTCCTACCAATGGCCTGAATCTGACATTGAGATATTTTATATTTTTCAAAAACCAGACGGGTTTTCTGGTTATTATTCTATTCTCTCAATATGAGAAAATGCGAGAAAAAGCACCCAGCTCTTTGGTCACACTTATATACAGTTTTATATACAATTTTTTGAACCGCTTAGAATTTTGTTATATCTACATAAATTCAACCTAAAAATTATTTTAAAAAGCAGACAGAGAGAACCCAATTAAACAAATGAGGAATAATATGAAAATAACTTTTATATAAAAAATATGTAAAAGCTAATTATTAATACAAAAACATTTGAACATAAAACAGTTCTTCAGGCAGATATGATTTTAAATAGAACTATTATCACCTGTAATGAACCATTGAAGAGCCATCTTTTTCAAGCATGTACTCTGAATCTCCAAAAATGATTCCATGACATAATGAAAATATTTACGTTAGATGGAACTTTATTTTGGGTTTTCTAACAAGCTCATGACCACTGAACTGGAAGCCTGCAGGCTTGCATTGGGATGCAGCGCTCATGCAGACATTTGTATTATTATCATATGAGTCTGTGTCTACCGATAGATTTAACATATGGTCTACCGCCTTCGTCGCTATAAACGTTCTTGTGCCCATTAATCTGACAGATCAGCCATGCAGACAGACCCATGATGAGGACAACTCCACTGAGAAAGCCACATGAAGCGTTTACCTACAGACTGAGATGTTGACTTCATGTGTCCAAGGAAAGTTTCATTCAGGTATATGAGGAAGGAACACAATTCCAGTTATGTTCTCAAAGTATGGAACATACATACATCATAATTCAGTTACTGAGATGGCAACAGTGACATTGAGGGCTGCTGAGTTTTGCTGTAATTAGGTGATTAGGTCTTTGGTAAAGTGTTGTTGTTGGGTGATTATTTTACCCATATGGTAACTTTACTGCAAGCATTCCTCTTGGCAGTCTAGTAACACAGGTTAATCTATTTGCAATGTGATTTTCATTTAATAAGCTTTACGGTGTAAAGCTTGGTAAACATTACATAAAATAAACAGACAAAGGGGGAGAGAAAATCAAAGCCTTAAATGTTTTTTTATGCCTTTGAGAATTGAGGATTATAATTTTAATAATATTGGGTTGTTTGCCACAACAAACACAACATCTTTTAAATAATTGCTTATTTAGGCATTTATGACACTTCCTATGTGGCACTCTGAGGCTGAGGCCTGTGGGTCGCATGAGAGTTCTGGTTTGGGACCTGGCAGTGGTGAGGGAAGGTTTATCTTTGGCTCCCTTCGAGCTATTCAAACCATTCAGCTCAACTTTTTTCTCTTTTCTTTTCTCTTTTTTTGGCTCCTCTCCTAGAAGAGTTGGAGACCTCCAGGCCCTGTTGATTTCTCCTACATGCCTAGAATTTGCACTGGGAATAATTAAGGCATTTATTTACCCCAGACCAAGGTACATCACCTCCTTTCAGGAGCCTAAACCAGGAGAAGCCTGATCTAGTGTGTCCAGTGTGAGCACCGAATGCTTATCTCCACAGTGGAGAAAGTCTGATCAGCTTTTTGTCTGCTTTGGTTCACCCAAGAACGGATGCCCAGCATCCAAGCAAATTCAAGCTTCCATAATTCATTTACACAGTTTGTCAGGAACTAGATAGGGATTCAATCACAGGCTCAAACCAGTTTGTTAAACATAGAAAATCAGCAGACAAGAATGCCAGAGACAGTCAATAACAATGTTAAGCAAGGCAGTGAGCAGAGAGCAGGGCCAGCGCTCTGATGAAAGGAGGACAGGAACCAAGTGGCAGGGCAATGGCAGCGGAGCACTGGGAGGGAGAAGAGTAAGACTAAAGAGGTCAAGAACTAAAGACGGAAGACAAAAAGCTATAAAGGAAATCTAATCAGGGAACAATGGGTGAAGGGCATGAGCTAAACGAGGTAACAAGAGGGCAGGGTCAGATGCCACAATGACAGCAGAGCACATGGTGAGCTATCACAACAAAGACCATGAGCTCCAACACAACAAAACATGTGAATCTTGAATCAGTATGACTTGAATCAGTTTGAACAAACTTTATCTCAAGTCTGCTTAAACTCAAGAGGGCCACACCAGTAAAAAACAGCTTCAGATGGAGCTAAAATGCAAACAAAGTAAATTTAATAACTACAGATGCACTTAATAACACAATAAAAATCCAGAAAAATCCCCAGTAGTTTTATCCAGTGTTACGGTGGAGGCTCCAGCCTCCTCTCCACCGCACCACCGGAGGGAGCTATCGCCAGAATACTAAACGGATCATGTCCAAACTACGTTTCCCATCATGCACCTTACCTGGAACTGATCACTTCCTGTTTGCCACCTGGTTGCCATTCCTGCCACGCTATTTAAACCGGACTCTTGTATCAGATCATTGCAAAGTCCTGTTTTGCCTTGTGCGACAATTCTGAGCATTTTTTCCATTGTCTATGTTTGCCTTTCTGTGTATTACCTGGACGGTTGTTGATTTTTCGCCGCCTGCCTTGTGTTTTGGATTGCCTACCACTTTTGATTGTTTGCTGCCTGCCCTGACCCACGCCTGTGTTTTGATTACGATTCTTTATTGCCTATGCTGTGTTTGATTGCCGTTGTTTTACCTTGCCTGTCGACCTTGTCATTAAACTTTGCTGCAGATGGATCCCAGTTAATCTGAGTCATTATTACAGAAGACTTTGCCACCACACAATCCAGCGGCACTCCTGCAGATGTCTTCTGAACTGACCTATAAGGCATTTCAACTCGCTCTTCACAAGCACTGAGGAGCTGGTAAAGGCAGTCCTTCACCAGCTGTTGTCACACCTCCCCAGTGTCCCAGGTCGGGTAAGCCCTCGACTAGCTTTTCCGGAAAAGTTTGATTGTTCACCTGCTAAATGTAAGGGATTTCTGTGTTTCCCTCATTCAACATCTTTTTGCAACGCTTCCGTGAGGTGTTCGAACACCTAGCTGGAGGTAAGAGCATAGGGGAGCAACTTCTTACTCTTACCCAAGGGAAACTCACTGCTTCTGAATACACTCTGTCATTTCACACGCTAGCCGCACAAACGAATTGGGTAGAGGACACCCTAAAGACCCTTTTCACAGAGGTTTATCACCGGAACTACAATTGGAATCCCATAGGCCTTTAACCACGCCTCAGGTTCAACCAACCAGATGTCACAGCTGGTGGAACCTATGCAACCTTCACACACCTGTCCCAGGAGGAATGTAACCAATGCATTCTGCACCATCTGTGTCTATACTGCGGTGATGCTGGGCATCTCAAGGCAACCTGTTCAATTCACCCCAATCCAGATCGGCGTTTGGTGAGTGCCACTTTTTTTCCATTAAGTTCCCATATTAGCCTTTCCTTGCCAGTTAAACTAATCGTAGCAGACCAGACCATAGAAACCTTGGCTTTAATCTATCCCTGTCTCTTTAGTGTATCAGGAATACATGGAGGTGTTTAGCAAAAAGAAGACCTCTCCGCTTTCCCCACATCGCTCTGTAGACTGCGCTATTGAGCTACTACCTGGTGGTGCTCCCCCTAAGGGACACATATTCCCCTTATCTCAACCTGAGTCCGAGGCCATGAAAAGTTATATTAAAGAAGAACTGGAGAAAGGCTATATATTCGACCTTCAAATTCCCCGGCTTCGGCTGGATTCTTCTTTGTTTGAAGAAATATGAAGGTTTAAGGCCCTGTATAGATTACTGTGCTCTTAACGACATTAATGTGAAATTTCGATACCTGCTACCTTTAGTACCCGCTGCTCTCAAACAACTCAGACAGGCTAGGATTTACACCAAACTCAATCTTCGCAGTGCATACAATTTGGCCAGAATTAGAAAAGGAGATGAGTGGAAAACTGCCTTTTCCACTACCTCAGATCATTATGAGTATTTGGTAATGCCATTTGGTCTCGCCAACAGCCCATCTGTGTTTTAACCTTTTATGAATGATGTGTTTAGAGACATGCTCGATAAGTGGGTGATCGTGTATATTGACAACATCTTAATTTATTCCAGGTGCTTAGACGAGCACATTCAACATGTAAGAGCAGTATTAAAACGACTTCTTGATAACCAACTTTATGTGAAGCATCAATCCAGCACTACTGTCTTAGTATATTATATTATTAGTATATTATATTAGTTATTCTTATATTAACTAATATAATCTTATATTCTTAGTTATATTATTAGTAAGGATGGTGTGGCCATGGACGAACACAAGGTAGAATCTGTAGCTAAATGTCCGCAACCAAGAACAGTCAAGGAGTTACAGAGATTTCTAGGCTTTGCTAATTTTTACAGACATTTTATTTAAGATTTTAGTTCCATCGCTTCCCCGCTCACATCTTTGACCAAACAAACCACCAGCAGGTTAAGATGGTCCCCCTCAAGCCGAAGTAACCTTGCCTGTCGACCTTGTCATTAAACTTTGCCGCAGATGGATCCCAGTCATCCCAGTCAGATTTGAGTCATCATTACATCCAGTGGTTTACATCAGATGCTCCCACATTAAAACACACATAGGCTCATAGGCCCCCGGCAATTTGATTTTAGCAGATTAGGAGGAGAAGGGTGCAAGAAGCTATGCAGCAAATTTACCAGGTGTCCGAAAAAATATAAAAATTAATATTCTGAAACACCTAGATCTAGGGTTACTTAATTGGCTGAGCTTTGGGGCAGAATTGTACAAGTGCTCTATAAAATATTTAGACTTGGTTTGCAGATACATCTGAATTATTTATGCCTGCAAAAATGAAAAATCTGAAAAATTTGGTGTGCTATGCCCGCTCTCTCAGTAGCAGCCCCTCGCTACAAAATGGTGGTCTGTCTGTGCTAGGTGCATGTGCTTCATCGCTAGCTCACAATAGCAGCCCCCCCCTCAGATAACGTCTGCCTGTATGGTGTGCTATAACTACCCACTTGATGAGGTAACAGTCCAAAGTGCAAAGAACAACAAATTAAGGTCTAGTTGTGTGATGTGATATACATGTTTTACAAGATGCTAACTAAGGAATAGAATTACCCTGTGCAACTTCACGCTAGCTCACTTCTGTCGTCTCACAAGCCCCCTACCTCGGTATGGCAGTCTGCTCGGTTAAGCACAGTGTGCTTTGGCTGCTTATTCATACTATGCAGCCCTCAGCCTTGGACAAACTTTCTCCTCAACACAGCGGTTTTCCTGGTATTCTTCACTCTACAGGCGACGATCAGATTTGCACGGCTATTTGCATTTCTTCACAAAATTAGTCAGTGCAGGGCATTTTTCCTTCACAAAGCTCACATAGAGTATGTTGATTGTATGCTGCCGCTGTGCAGTGAGACCTGAGTTTAAGACCCGTCTCGAGCACCTCTCTGAGTGTTGAGTGCCACTCTTAGTTGCTGTGAGCACAGCATCGTACTGACAAACCCGACCCTGTTGCAAGCAGTGGAGTCCGGATGTCCAGTGCTCCGCCCTCCATGTCTCTGTCTAGTACATGGTGTTCTTTTTGGGTATACCTCAATTATTGATCATATTGAGTGTGCTGGCACTAAGTTAAAATCCACAAACTCCTCGTAAGGATGCAGTGAAGGCAGTTTCACTATGAGAACTAAGAGTCTTTTCTCATTCTGAGGATACAAGGATGTGTGCTGTCCTCATATCAGGTACCTGAAGAGGTACAAACTTCCTTCTGCCTTTTGCTGGCCCGTGTTCTGTTGCACGTTTTTCTCGGTTGCACAGCCTGTATGATTCACAGCACTATCAGCATCATAGTGTTACTCAATAAGATTTGAGGTAATTGTGGAGAAAGGCATCTCCTTACCATTCCGTTACTGATGCAACGTCTCATTTCCGTCACAGGGAACTGAGGTTACAATAGTAACCGGAGATGATTCATGGCTTCTAGTCAATGAATGTGCATATGAAAAGCATCTAGCATGTTTTTGTGGTTTAATACACAAGATTTTGCACTCAGGCTGCTAAACAGGCACAAATTAACAGGCAATAAAATATGAAATAAAGAGAGGTGTGAAAACAAAGACTTTGTTGTTTGATTGGGCAGACACTTGTCAATGTTAAATTAGGAACAGAAGAGGCAGACACATTTGTCTTGTTAGTGTGCAGTCTTTTAGTCTGCCTCATCATATATAATAAATGAATTCAGTCAGTTGGTAAATGACAAGGTCCAACCCACTCCTGCCTCTTTACTTTGAACAGATGGGGCTTAAGGACAGAGAATTATAGGTGCTGAGAGTGTGTGTGTGTCTCTGTGTGTGCGTCGTGAAAAAATGTTTACTTTTGGTTGTTTGTTGCTGATCACAAAAAGTTTTAGACTTTGACTTGTTTTTTTTTCTACGTCTCATGTCTGCGTTTAATAGGCTTGATATAGGGCTGAGAAATCTACATAAATGCAATTGACACGGTTTTATTGAGGTGGAAAATAACATGCACATTATTCATGACTTTTGGGTTTTCTGTGTGCCTCAAAAAGGTGCAAAGGCAAAATAAATGTTTCCATATACCAAACAAGTCTTGTGTGCTATTGATAAAAGGCTCATTGCTCTGACATGCAGGTTCTCTGGACAAGCAATTCCAGGCCACAGCATGAACAAAACGGAATTGCAGGAAATCGATTTAGCCTACATGCCATAGTGCATTTGAACTTTTGCATTATTTGTTTAACGGTTCTGTTTTATTATTTAGCATCTCTCTGGTGGATCCGCATCAGAGTACAGGTGCAGTGAGTTGTGTCAAGCAGAATAATCCTTTAAGCAAATGACTTTGAAGCTCATAAGGAGATTCAACTGTGCAGTCTGCAAGAATGCATGGAAGCATGCTGATAAATGCTCTGATGTCTCAATCAGGCGTCGCAGAGACGGGTTGCATTATTGCAGTTGTCATTGTGCCACACTTAAACTTTAAAGCCAAAACGTTCTAAGACTTTTTACATAGAGTAGGAGGCGATTAGCATGCAAATATGGTGGAGTGTCACAAAGCATTATTTAACAGTATAACTCATGCATTTCAAGATATTCATTTGGCTTGGCAAGCTACAGTAGTCCCAAAATCTCTTGTATTCCATGAAAGAAAGTGAAGCGGTTTTTAAATGGAACGAGTAAATGTTCAGAGAATTGTCATTTTTGCATAAACTATTTCTACTTGCAGCAATTTCTGCCATAAAATACAATTCAATGGCACAAATGGCCGATGCTTTATGCTTCAAATAAATTTTGGGCCCTTTCAATAAAGAAGGGCAATAAAGATGATTTGGTTTTCGCCATCAAACTCACAGTGTCATTTTTTAAAGGCCAGGATAAAAGTCATGCTGATGTTTCACATGTAGCTGAATGTTTTAATATGGTTTCCTGTGAGGCTTGAATATTCAATAGCATTTACAACCTGTGGGAAAAAAAACACATCTAATTGATGTTTGCTGCAGGGTGGGTCTCTAAGTTCCATCCTTAAAGATAACAGAACAAACTTCTTGAAGAGTCTTTACTCTAGAGAGAAACTCAAATGAGAGGAGACAGTAGATGACAATGAAGACAGGAATTTAAGAAAGTCTTCACTGCACACTCCACTGTGTCGCCAAACAGGAGCGAACGAGAGGAAAGCCACATGCAAAAGATGACCAGCTCCCTCTCTTATTCTCCCCAAAGGTAAATATTTGTAAGCCAGGGCAAGGCTGTCCTCTGTTAGATTCTCAGCTGTTATTCACGATTTGTTGGTTTGTGTGTTTGTACTGTGTTTGAGAGAATAAATCTCCTGTTTAACTATTTTAAGGAGAATGGCCATTGAGTGATGCCCAAGGTTGATACTTTTGCTGCATAACTCTCCCCCATGCTACATCAGCCCTAAAGTCCCAACGTAGACCACCAAGCTGTGCCTCACTATATCTTCCTTGGTGGGCAAGGTCTTCATGGCAGCAGGTCAGGCCTACCAAGCTGACCCACTGAGAGACGATGAAGGGGACGGTATTGAGCCTGACACCAATAAAGAGCTGCGTCAGGCCACTAACCCAGCTGTGAAGGTACATTAGCCAAAGTTTAGCCTGTATTTCTGCCAGTCCTGATATATGTTTTAATATAACTGGGCCAAATTTGCTGAATTTTATGTGGACCACTTTAGGCTCTCTTAGATTAGCCAGTGGTTATTGTCCTATATCTTTGCCAAAACTGGCCCAGATGTGGCTTAAGATAACTGGGCTATACTTGCCATATCATATGTAGCCCACTTTTGGTTTATCCAAATTTGTCAACAATGCCACATCTTTGCCAATGGTGGACCACATATGCTCCGTGACATCTGGGCCAAATTAGCTTTTCAGACCATAAACATTACACGTTACATGTAATATGGGATATTTTTTTATATTTTACATGTTTTTTATATGTATATTTTGGGCCAGAAGAAGACCCCCAGTGCCACAAAGTGGCCGACATTCAGGTGCTATCTGGGTTTAGTCTGAAGTCCAGTTGCTTAATTACAATATATCAACAGCACATCAGATGTAATATCAAACACATTCAAATGCAAATAACCAGTTGAAATCTTGAAGAAGGCAAAAGCAATTACTGTCACAACTTGGCTCCAAAAATAGAGATTACTGCTCTGCTGTCCTCTCATGCACACAGCAATCAATTTAAATTTAATTCAATTCAAATTCATTCTGCTCTCCCATGTATTGTAGACACCGGAAGGTTCTATTTGTCACCAATTGGGAGAATTACACTAGCTTGGAGAAGTACTCACAGAGGCACCTTATTTATTCAATAAGAAGTCTCTTGTAACTCAGTACTTTTTTAATTAAATGACTATGAAGCGCAAACCTTGGAGATGAAAGAAAACTTAATGTGATGAAGCATAAAAACCCGCCTGTTAGAGCTCAGCAGGGGTGTCAGGTTTAGTTCAATAACATTTCAGACATTTAAATTACGAAAGAGGACTGTACCGGGCTTTTGAATAGAGGCATTTAAAGAAGTGGCCACAGATCCTTTTAGTTCTGTAAAATAACTGCCCATTGCTTTGAAGATTAATGTTACAAACACGTGAGGCAACACAGAGCCCAGCGGTCTGCAGCCTTTGGCTCTGTGTGGTTACAAAATTACTGAAATCCATCAGAGGAAATGCAAACATATATAGCAAACATATATAATAACCTGCTTTAAGTTATTAAACAAATGTTTAAGTTATGTAAGTTTAGTTTTGCATACATTGATTTTAACATTAGTCAACGTAGGACTTTTATTTTGAAACAAAACAGTATTTGCAAATTCAAATACTGCTGTAAATATAAGTCAATATAAATGTTTTGACAAAAGGCTGTTTTTTAAACAAGCATTACTAATGTCATAACTAAATTAAAATTATGGAAAAGCAATACTATTGATTTAAAATTGTATAGAAACATTATATTTTAACTGTTTAAATGTGTTAGAGAGTGTAGGGAGACTGACTCATTCCTGTCATTGGCTGTGATCCACAGAAGTTGGCGGTCACTGTAGACACAGTTCTCTACTGG
The DNA here is from genome assembly GCA_036877585.1 of Botia kubotai. Lineage (NCBI taxonomy): Eukaryota > Metazoa > Chordata > Actinopteri > Cypriniformes > Botiidae > Botia > Botia kubotai. The sequence continues at coordinate 2,358 of JAZGTI010017749.1, read as the reverse complement.
TTGGAGTCATCATGGTTGGAGAAATCATGGGTAACGTAGTTCTTTACCAGGAGCACACTGACTGATGACTTTAGCAGAAACATATACCATTGATTAACTCTGAAGCCCACAGTCAGTCTTTTAAAGATACTCTTTTAAAGAATATTAAGAATCAATTCTCTTACAGAAAAAATCAAAACCTTTTCACTTCTGGAACCATATAGCTATACTGTATTTACTAAATGACTACAAATCTATTGCATTTAATGTGGAAAGAGGGGGGTAATAGTGAAATGTTAAATGTTAAGGTCAATAGTCCTGAATTTTGTGTATGAAAAACATCTAATAAGCTTTATATACATTAAAAGAATGACAATTCCATTCCATTTGGTGCCCAGTTAAACGAAACTACGATTGGTTAGTCAATAAGACACAGGTTTTATGCTGAAATACTGTACCCAAAATGGCTTAACAGTATAGCAGATTTGCTATTTAAGTCTGTAAATGTCACTGTATTGTTTGCACCAGTGGTTCTCAACTGTTGGGCCGAACAATAGGTAACATTGGGTCAGAATATTGAAGACTGATCATTTCCAAAAACTGATCCTCAGTCAGTGTTTTACTGTTTTGTATACTGAGGCAATACTGTTCCCCTGGTTGTTCAGCTGTGATCAGAACAAGACGTGTGTGACAGCCTGAGGGACACATCTTAACTCTTGTTTGTAATAATGTTTTAGTAGCAGAAAAAGCAGAATTTTATCACCCTGCAAAAATCAGAAAATGAAAACCAGAAAACAGTTCTGAACAGACTATATCTCATCAGACAGTATGATACTTTAATAGCATTTAATTTTCGGTCTCATGTTCGGTTCTTTTCAATATGTGTGTGATTACTAGCTGTTGTGAGGACAAGCAGTCGGTTTTACATACAGATGATGTCATTTCCTGTTAAAATGATTTTAAAGTAATGAAATATCTGTCATCATTTACTCACCCTCACGTCATTCCAAACCAGTAATGTGTTGTTTCTTCTGTGGGACACAAAGTGAGATGTTTAGTAGAATGTTGATGCTGATATTTTCCATAATACAAGTGAGTGGTGTCCAATGGAGCCCTTTGATTATCATTCACCTTCATTGTATGGAAATGAGCAGCGTGAAGATAACATCTATTGTCACCTTTTGTGGTCTTTATGCCATATAGAAATCATATGTTTTGTCTTAACGTTAGGGTAGGTAAATATGTTCACATTTTAACAACAAGGCAACTATGCCTTTAATAACAAATTGTCCAGATTTTGATCCCACTTCAATTGTTGTAAGCTGGACAAAGCATGAGAAAGAGTGACAGATCTTAGGCCATTTTACAGAATGCGGCTGTCACGATGCCGACAGAACGTTCGGCAAACCGAGGATAAGAAATCTGAATTTTACTGCAGTGAACGGAAGAACAAAAGCATTAAAATGTTCAGCTGAGCGCTCGTCTGGGCAAGAGTTCACTCACGAGGGGCTCAAAACAGCAGCGCAGTGCTTTTCCACCCACGCCAGAGGAGCATGTGAGCCTAACATTTCAAAAGAAGAAGATGAATGTGAAAACAAGACAAAAACATCAACACCAAGAGATCTCACTGTCTGTGCCATCTTATGTAACTACAGTGGATAAAAGGTAAAATAACAATGTTGTCTGGCGTAAAAAAGTCAGTTTACTCTTGGGCTTTCAACATATTTGAAAAAAACAACAACACAACATTTGCTGTCCAAGGTACTGAATCTAGTACTGTTATCAGTGTTAACCATAAAGACACATTTTTATTTATTTGACTGTATTTCGTAAGTGTCGTCCAGAGAAGAAGACAATATATCTACTGTAAATATTTCATTTCTTCTCATGAGCATGAGATAATGTATGTAAGTCTCTCTTTTGTAAATTGTCTCTTTAATTTCCTGTTGTTTAAAACTTATTCTGTATCCTAGAATATCTTTTCTATTCCCAACACTGTAATATTTACAAGCTTCCAGTTTTATAGTAGTTATTAAGTAACTATATGTCAATGTTTTGATGGTTAGCAGGGATGGGATTAGGGTGGTGGATTGGGGCTGAGTGCTAACTTCAACAGGAATTCTAAAATCAAATCAAATCAATCAATAAATATTGAAAGAATAGCTACAGAGGGATACTACAGAAATCTTCACAGCTTTAAAAGGAGTTGCATTGCCTGAAGAAAATACCATTGCTAATCAGGCAAAATAAACAGTTAAAATTTTAGAGGAGTTTAGATTGTAGGTTTTGATACACAAATAAATTTACATTTATTTACCTAGCAGACACTTTCATCCACAGCGACTTACAAAGGGAGAGAGCATTTAACATTTTGCCCTA
>JAZGTI010017748.1:0-12030 GCA_036877585.1 Botia kubotai | reverse complement strand
ACTCTGCTTTATGTTTCCCACGTGTATGTTGTGATTGTGCTTCATTTACTTCACACACTCGTGCGTACAAATAAAGCCGTTTCTGACACACATCAGAACAGGGGGGCTGTCTGGACAGGTGTTATGAGGGTATGCATCAAATCTGTCAGTCAGGGTTATGAGGGTTCAGACAGAATCAGGCGTGTGGGTATAAATCAGTTAAGTCAGTATTTAGTTAGATGCTGCTTTCATTGAAAAGTGGTTTTGTAAACAGCCTGCGGCTCTTACGATTCTCCTCTGGGAAAATTGCCACATACAAACACTCAATATCATTTAAGCACACGTGCACACAGACTCGTGTCTCATTCACAAATATCACTGAATATCAGTCCAGCACATTAACAACGTTTTTAATATTCTAATAACAACAAAACTTGAGCTCATCTTCTCATGAAGAATTCGCTTCTGTGACTCTTCTTCAGTGGTGGAAGTAAATGTAGTTTTCCTCAGCTCACCGCTCTCTGTCGGGACTAATTGATTTTTAAAAAGACTATTGTTGATATCAAATGAGCAGATCGTTCCGCCGCCATTGATTTTTTGACACGGTACAACAGGAAATCTTTATCGGAGGCACATTACGACCCTACGCTAATAGCTGGGGTTTAACCTCAGCTGAATGACAAATCCTGCACTTTACCAACCCATGCGGGAGTAAGCGTGCCTGTGCAAGCGTGTCGCAGCGCGTGTGTGTATTTCCTCTCGTGCTAATATTAAAACATCAAATGCTAATAGTAACATTCTGTACCGGCGGAATAATTATTGTGTAGCTCGTAGGAACTGATCAACAATCCAGCCCCACGAAATCCCTGGAGCTACAAACCTTCGTCAGTCAGGGAGTTCAGTTGAGGAGATACACATTTCTGGGATACGCATCACATATTCAGCGCGGCATAATTTCCATTTCTCCTTCTTTTGCTGGGTGGAGATAAGACACCTGAGCTGTGGCTCTCATCAGATGAGCTTCGACAGAACTTTATCATTGACATTTACCACTGTTTACACAACTAATTTCTCTTAACTGTACTTCTGAACTTTTATCTGACCAAACACCAGGCCCGGAGAAGAGCAGATGCCAAACAGCAAATATGCAACGCTACAAAAGATGAACTGTGCTCAAATGCAAAGTGTTCCACAGCGCTCCAGAGACTTGCCTTTAAAGACACATGCCTGGAGAAACAAACAGCGACGTGTGAAATTCCACCATAGAGAAGAAAACAAAACAACACTTGTTTTCTGCTGTTAGAGGGTTTATAAGATATATTATTAAAATACATTTAAAGCTGAACTAAATAATCAGACTTCAGCTGTACTGATTGTTCATTCACCCAAATCAACAGGGGGCGATAGGTGCAGATAGTCTTAACAAGGTGATATCAACACAAGGTTTACAGTCCAACAAACACTAAGATGGGTCAAAACTGACTCTGGACAGCATCCTCTAAAACCTTTAATGTATGGTACATTTGTCATCATGACAAAATTACTGCAGGCCGGAGTGTACGTGTGTGCGCGTTCTCTCGTCTCCCAACACTGTTACCCTTTCACAAATTAAAAAACTGAGGACCTTCCAGAAACCCGTCCCTGATAATCACACAAATTAATTAGAAAATGTTTCTTGACATTCTCGCTGCATAGACAGGGGAAAAGACTCCGGGAAAAGCCATCAAATTAATTGTACGCTATGTGACTTCGATAATTAATCCAATAATTATTTCATGTCTACTTTAGAAACTCCTTCTGGCTGGAAAAAAGGACATTTTGATGATAGTGGAATATGACTTCTGAGATTCGGAGTAGAAAATATGAGAAATGATGCTGAAATACAGCGGTGAGTGAATTTAAAGATTAAAACCGTGTGTTGTAACAAACAGTGGGGTTCAAACACTGGAGAAAATCTAATCTAAACCTGAATGTAAAGTTGAAAGATTCTTAATCATTTTAAACGACACGACAGAATGTAACATGAACTGTAACATTTTGCTTAATTATATAATCAACACTGGCCGGATCGACTCATTTGTACCAAGAAGGGCGGGCGAGAGCCTGGTGGAGGAGAGATAGAGGGCAAGAGGAAAGACAAACCGAAATGCGGCCTAGAGAGAGAGAGACAGGAAGTCGCAGGAAAGAACAGGCATCTGATAGGGCTGCTAATCGACATGCCGCTGTCCTGGCTGCGGACGGCAGTTCATGGGGCGCATGGAGCAGCTGAGCTGATATCAGCAGAGTGAGGAATGTTCCTCTAGATTAAACCTCACACCTCTCCATCATCAGCAGAGGAAGAGAATGACAGACAGTAAGGGAAGAGTATGTTCTTAATTACAGATAAATGGCCCTTCCTACACAGTCAGTCATCATCACACGTGACAATCCTTCAAAACACAAATGGTTTCTCTTGTACATTAAGAGTGCCGTTACGCTCCGTTTAACCACAGGTGTGAGACTGTCCCGCATCCCCCAGCGCAATAAAGTTCCAGCATTCTGCAGGTGCTTGTGGGACGTGTGAAAAAATGTGACAGGAAATGTCAGTGAATGGAAAAACGAACAAACTTACACAAATCTGTTATTGTTAAACTAACGAAACGAACCACAACTGAACTGAGTCACAGTGCATCAGATAATGCGATTCTGATGAATGTCAGTTTTCTAGCTGTTTTTAAGATGTTAAACAAGCATGCTTGCTGAAACGGTGAGGGATCGAGACGACAGCCAATGAGAGGTGAGAACACAGAGAGGTTGATTCCCACATGTGGGGTCAGGGATCTGGGCAACACACTGTGCTGGGAAAACAGAGTCCAGTTAAGGAAACGAGGGAGCGAGTGAGAGTGGAAGTTAACGGTCTGCCGCGTCTCTCGCTCTGCTCGGCGTCTGATAACAGCTCCGCTCGAGTCCCTCACAGTTCAGCACAACCACAGCCAGATCTCAGGAAGAAATAACCAAAGATTACAGAGGAAAGTGAGATCATCACAATAACTGAAAACCATCGACTTTGCGGGTCGCCAGGCTGTCAATATGAAACGTTTGCGCTGCCAAAACAAATAAAAAAAATGACGTTTGGAAAAATGCCGGCTGTTTTTACAACAGTGTTTCATGTAACTCTTTGTGCTTCCTCAGGCACCTGCTGGTGTGCTATTGTTTCCATGTGTTTTCCATTAATCTGTTACAACAATCACTATTTTGAGTTTTACAGTCTATTTATAAACTGTTCAAGTGATCTTGTGGATTAACTAGTGGTGTCCCTTTGAAAACCCCTGTAAAACCAACAGACCAATCTAACCAATCTGGAGACCATCGGTTTAGTCAGACCATTTACTGATCTGGCCTAAAACTGGGTTGCATGTTCATGGTGAGCCCAGCACTGGAGATTACGAACATCACACTCCTGCTTCTGAGTACTGGGGTCTTCAAGGTGAGTATTCCTGTTAAACTGTATCTCATACCCACAACAACAAACACAGTGTAACCACATCAACCGCATAACTGTCTGATAGCATGACAAGATTACATCGCCACCTTTTTACCACATTAGCATATTTAAAGGGATGGCAGATCTGAACTTAATTATTATTACAGCTGATGTTTTTATAAAGACAAAGAAAGAATAATAAGGATATAGATTTATCCTTATTATTCTTAAGGATTTAGGATATAGATCATCTGCGCTACTGATGTCCTTCCTCTGAGAGTGACAGCAGATCAAAATAAACGTGTGAACAAACCTTCTGAATTCACTTTGAAACGAATCACAACTGGATATTATAATGCATACAGTGTGTCGCTCTGATCTAAGGTTCCTCATTCAGGAGTGAAACAAAGAGTCGAGGGATTCGTCAGTGTGTTTCACTCCTGCAGTCTGATGCTGTAGAGACGCCTGATAAAGCCACAGACTGCCGGCGCTTTTGTTTCCCTCAGAACAATGTAAATATGTTCAACAAGGGCCAGCACGAGCTACACGCTATAATCATTCAATTCAAAGAGACTCGCCTTTAGCTCAAAACAGTTTGGTGTTTTCTCTGTTTGTGTGATTTGAGCTGAAACAAGTCATTTTTTACTGTTTAAAAAAACCTTCTCTGATCTAAGATGAATGCACAGAGACAACTTTAAATAAACCATTTCTAGGTTTATTTACTAAAAACTAATATTTTAATGTTTCATTTGGGTCATTTGAATGACTACGTTTGAATAATGCATGTGAGGAGAGAACGCTGGCCAAGCAGGAACGTTACACGCATGAGCTGGTTTAGTGACGGTCTAAATACAGCCAGAAAAACTGTAAGTGAGAGAGACGGAGTGATAGGGAGGAAAAGAAAGAGAAAGCAAGAGAGAGACAGACAGGGACAGACAGACAGAAAGACAGGGAGGGGGAGAGACAGAAGGAGAGACAGGGAGAGAGAAAGAAGGAGCAGCGGTCTGTCAGCTAGAAGGGATTACTGTGACGGTCATTTGCATATCAAGAACTTTAAGCGAGAGGAAAATATCCCCTCCAGCCAGCAAGGTCATTCTGAAGATAATGTTTTTCTTCATCATTTATTTTGCATATCATGCAGCAGGACACATTATAGATTAAAAAACTGCTCTGCTGTATCAAGTCATTGGTGACAGTTCTGCCTCACGGAACCCCACCCTGACAGATATTCTAAGATCCAGCAACAATTAACAAACAACAAGCCACTGCGTTTTACAGACCGCACGCATGCTCGTTTGAACACGTGTGGTCCAGCCGTTAAACCGTGATATCCTCCAATGTGTAATCTTTCAAAGCAAACCATCTGAAAGAATAACTGTACCTATTTTTGTGAGCGACAGGTCCAAACGGATGTATATTCCACTAAATGTTTATTGCTTTAAATGTACATTTTTATTCTGTGACAGTTTATTCCTTTTACACTCAAAATTCTAAGTAAATTGTGCCCATCACTTCAAACTGATAAGGAATATATATATATATATAAAGTATATCTGTTTATTTATGGCTTATGTTCTATCTCTTTATCTGTGTGTGTGTGTGTGTTTGTGCATGCGTGCGCAATAAGGCTTCGTAAAAACTGATAAGAAAGAGAAAGGATGAGAAATTTTTTACAGAACAACAAAAGCATTTAGGTAACATCAAACCAAACCGATGAGATAAAGGACAAACAAAAACAGACAAACATGTCATGAGAAGAATTAATGTACGGCATGACAAACAAACATTCTATAACCCCTAATGCAGAGAAAGAGGAGAAAAGGCAATGGGTTCGGCTGCTATTCAAGCTTCATTTCATCACATGCCCTCAAGTACGAAGGCAGTGGGGTTAAACAGGCTGTGACATCAGCAGACAGGGCCTGACCTTCTCTGAATGAAGTCACTCTGGGCCCTAAAACCAGAACTCACATGCGTCAGTGAAAAATGAGGGGAACGCAAACAGTGCTGATAAAATGTTTTCCCATACAACCAAAAAGTTCCCAGAATCTTGGGGGGAAAAGGTGGATAGACCATAAAGGAACAAACGAGAACTCTATTGTTAATGCTGAGGGACCAAAAAACCAGAAAGATAGTGGATGGAGAAAGTGCTTGTCTGCATACGGCGGGGGGTGCGGGCTGTGATGGAGGGACCGGTGATGGTGGGATGTGGGGGGGTCATGACGATAAGGGAAAAATTCAGACCGGTCAAAGTTTCCCTTTTGCCAATCGTTCTCCTGATAAAGGCAGCGTCTGCTCCAGCACTGATAGAAGGCCTATCTCTCTCCTGCCCCCCCCCCCCGTCTTTCTCTCTTTCACTCCCCCTCTTCCTCATACTGCTGGCAGTTAGTTTGTTAGAGGGGAAAAAGCCTATCGCGTTCACATCGCCGGCGCTGTCATCAGACGGCAACCGCACAGCAATTAATATCACTCCAATTACTGTTAAAAGGACAGGCTGGAACAAGATGATAATAAACATCCTTGACAAGAAAAATTAAAACGCACACACTCTCATGGAGAAACACGCACATATTCAGGCGATTTCTAAATACTGTAGATAAAGTGAATGCCCCTGCACACTGAATCATGTCACACTAGATCCTCACTGTCGCTAAGCTGTGCTGATCAGGCGTGTGGTCCTGAGAGAGAGATGAAGAAAACGACAGTAAAAGACATGTTGTGTGATCCACACAGATATTCAAGAATCCCAATCTGTTGTTTACTGACTGACAGATCTGCCAACATGAGTCCTTAGGGTGTTTTAACAACTTGGCGGCAACAAAACAACAAAAATAACACCTTAATTAATACATGCTTATTTTCAAGCGTATTTTCACTTAATATTTTTGTTACTGTGATCAGCGCTCCACCAGTTAAAAAGCACTGCCCTATAGTGTAGCCTATAGTGTATTCTACACTGTAGCCTATAGTGTATTCTACAGTGTAGACTATTCAAAGTGATTTCTGTTCTGCTGTTAGCTGCTCTGTACCACAAATAGAGAAATAAGGTGATCAATAGTAAAATGGCTTAGTTTGCATTTATATAAACCTGCTCATCTTACTGCAGATCCAAGTTGCCTGAGAGAAATACTCTAAATGGTCTCAACTCTAAATCCTGTACAGGAAAACACTTTCTAAACCATTCTGTGGATGACATGTGCACTATAGTCTGTTTCTGGGTTAGCCATTATCCATTTATAGGATAACTTTGTTATCTGACTTTTCAGTTTTTAAAGTTCACACTCAAGGACCACTGGCTGATCGTCTGATGCATGACACACTTTACTGGAAACACTTCAGGAGTTTCAACCAAATGGTTTAATTCTACAAGATGTTTGGGAACATGACGCTAAACAAAGTGAACTGTGATTGGTTACTTTACATGTCTGTCAAACAGCTCTTGTGTGGTCCTTGTCCAATGAAAGCTATGCTTTAGTCCAGGCCCTGCCTATGTGACAGGTGTGATGTCACAGGCTGTAGTGGATCATCATAAGCAGCTCTGTTTTTTGGGGTCAACTGGGAAACAGTCTGTAACTGTCAGGATGTTGTTTACTAAGAAAGCAGTTGCAGTCGACTCAATTTATTTTCCTCATATGAGTATGACAGAACTAATATTTATGGTCGCCTCAGGCCTTATCACACATCACATTAAAAACAGAAATGATTGAGTCATGGCCTATATTGTTTAATGGCAGAGAGCTGACGGTATAACTATGACTGGCCCTTCCTGAGGAGTCAGTGACTCATTAATTAGTTCAACACTGCTGAGGGAGGAACAGAGAGATTGTGACCTGGGCCGTTCCACTGGGGTTCCCCTTCTCCATCAGCCTCGTCTTCCTCCTCTTCTTCTTTAGAGCAGCGATGGAGTCCTGTCTCATCTTCTTTACACTCGTCTGGTGCCGCCAGCGACTCGTCTGTTCTCGGCTCTGTGGATGACCGGAAGAACATTGTGACAACATAGAAACAACATTCAACATCATGTATCATGCTTTGAAAACAGCTTTCAGCTTTCAGCTACAGCTTTCCTGTAGCTCAGCGGTTAGAGCATGGCGTTAACAACGCCAAGGTCATGGGTTCGATCCCAGGGATTGCACATATTCAATGTATAGTGATCAATGTGTAGTATAATGCTGCTAAATGCCTAAATGTAAATGTAAATGTAAATGAAAACATCCAGAACTTACTGTTAATGTGCACTGTGAGCACATTTGTGTCATCTTTTATTTTTGTACTGTATTATTTTTCAGTACAACGCTGTCTGAAATACTTGATTCTGATTGGTTAATTGCATGATTCTACAGTTATTCTTATACAATTGACTGTTACCCCAGGCAACAGAGAACCGACCGAGAAGCAGATCTCAATATCATTTTTAGAGTTTCTGAAGAGATCTTAATGTCTCCTGTACTTAGATTTGCTCAAAAACCAAAAGATAAAATGAAAAGTCAGATTTCTAAATGAACTCAAATGTTTCTCATAAAACTGTTTAATTTCGATTTAAAATGCACAACATTTTGCAGTTCCTAATGAACTGTCTTATTTTATTTAGTCAAAACCGTTCTTGACCACATGGCACATCTGCCACACGGCAACTGTTCATTGTGAACTGTGTGTGATATTATGTTTTACCTTCTACACTACAGTTGTAAAAGTCTCTGAAACACTCATTAGCTAGAGGCCAGAGGTCCCGCTCTGACGATCAAAGAGAGTTAAAAGGGAGGTCTGCGTACTTCAATGACAACTTCTCAGCACACACCCGAACCCATTATGATTTACCAAGCTAGATTTGAAAACCAAACCCTGGCAAACAGATGGTAAGCGTGTTCTTTCTCATCAGAGTGAAGTACAGTACAGATCTCACAGGCACTGATGCCAATGATTAGTGATTCTCTTTGATCAAAGCGATCACCTTGATGACAACAGTATCTCTCTCTCGCTCATTTGGTTGAGTGACACTGCAGCAGTACGTATATGAGAGAAACGCAGTGACTTGAAGTAACTGAGGGATCTATAGATCTCGTCTCACACTTTTCCCCCTCACCCCTTCCTCAACTCCCTCTCCGTCAGCTGGATTACAGCTCATCTGTGGTGCACAAAGAGCATGTTTACCCCTGCATTCCCATGGCGATAAACAGCGATAGCTGCCGATCAATACCAGCCATAAACGTCCGTCCGCGTGACCCGCTGTTATTAATGTGACAGATTGGAGATTAGATCTTCATCAAACAGAGCACAAATGAACACGCCCCTTTCCTCAACCGATCAGCCTAGCCCAAATTGCCACACACACACACACACACACACACATGCACCGTCCCAGTGCATGTCAGCCTGCTCCGCCCCCTCCCTGCCCAAGAAGCCCTTATTATTTTCAGCTATAAATCACAATGAATGGCACATTGATTTTATCCGCAGTGCTCAGTGTGGGGAGAGGAGTTGGAGCCACAGTTATTGCATTTAATATTATCAATATAATCTTCCATATAATCTGAGCAGAGACGGCAGGTATCAGAATAGGAGGGGCGGGGTGGGGGGTTCTGCCACCAGATCTGCTCCTCGGCAGTCTCCTTACTCTACGAGGGCGCACACACACACACACACACACACCTTCCTCAACCCAACAACCCTCATCTGATAACAGCAACTTCTCTTGTCACACCTGGAGGGCAAAGTCACCCAGCTCGCTTCATTCTTACAGTCTGGACTCATTTTTCTTGGAGCTTTTTCTCTTTTTTCTACTTTCTCGCGAACAGACCGCATTGGCAGGGTCCAGCTCTTTTCCTGAAAGGTACACGGGGGTCAAATGCCTCATCTGTGCTCGTGCACGAATCTCTGATGGATTGCTTAATCTCAGGTTGTGCTCTACATAGGTTCAGGATTACTTAATCTCAGGTTGTGCTCTACATAGGTTCAGGATTACTTAATCTCAGGTTGTGCTCTACATAGGTTCAGGATTACTTAATCTCAGGTTGTGCTCTACATAGGTTCAGGATTACTTAATCTCAGGTTGTGATTTAGGGTCATCATTACTTAATCTTGAATGTTGTTAATATTAAGATATGTGACAATCTGGAATTCCATGAGTTCAAAAAAATACAAGCCGGTCTAAATCGTATGCTAGTTAACTATTCTGTTCCCCCAAAACAAACGTAAAGTGCTCAGACCTGCAGTCAGACCCTCCTCACTATCTCTGCCGAGGTATGACGTGGAGATAACAGTGTGACCCTTTTCAGAGAGAAGCCAGAGTCCTGTTTGTCATTAATGATTATTAAAGAAGGTATTTCAGTGTATATTTATATTTTACAGGTGGTTATCGCGACTGTGTGTCCTGTGACTGCTTGAGTGTTTTTCTGAAGCAGTTATCAGCTGGTTATCGCCTGTGTCTCTCTCTCCCAGATGGTGGATAAGGGAGCTTGCCTTTATTAGCCAGTGCTGGCCTGATAAAGACCTGCTATTGATCGCAGGTTGAAAGAGCAGCTTCGTCAAACATGGCTGATTTACAGAGGCTGATAATAGCAGCACCGGGCAACAGAAGTGGGGGCGAGAGAGATTGTTAGAGCTAGAGAAACCGGTTTCACACACAGGAAAACTGGAGGAAATAAATGAAAATACAAACTCACACTCCTTGAGGTGTGACGTGAACGCCGCACACTTGTGTGCAGATCTCCAAGCTAGTCACGATTAGCACCTGACAGAATTTCCATGCGGTTATCAAAACCAGCCAACGAACCAGTTTTTATCTCCCCAGTCCCGAATTTCACAAGAACAGGAATATTCCAGATAAAAAAACTGAAATCTTAGCTGGGAAGGTGACTCAAATATCTTATGATTAGGAAAACAGTTTAACTAAACACAGTTGAAAACCGTGAGGGAGCTTTTACCTGGAAAAAAGGAAAGATTTCTGAAAGGTTATAATAAATATTTACATAATATATCAAATATGATACAATGATGATAAAATATGAGCCAAATGATGTCATTAATGCCTTTGGGGTAGCAAACCAAATGCAGTTTTCACATATTATTTTGCTAGTAATATAATTTGTAATGAAAGATGTATTTGAATGAAAGTTGAAAGTTGAAAGTGGTCAACTGGAACAACAATTGTATTTAGGTCTATCAATGCAACATAAAGCATAACGACTTCAGAAACTAAACCAGGTTTCAACACATTCATCAACCGAGGGGCTTCTCTTCCTGAATATACCGTTATTTCACACAAGTCAGACATTCAGATGAGAGCAAGATGTCTCCTCACACAGCAGTGTTACAGCTGTTTAATCACAAAACAATACAGGTCACCCCAGACTGCAAACTCACTGAGAGAACATTCAGGCAGTGACACTTCAATCTGACAGCTGTGTCTCAGCGCGTTTCTTTTCTTTTCACCTTCATTAGAAAGAGGCGGGAATGAGGAGGGACTTGAACCATCACACTCGGCAGAATCCTCCTGGTCCGAGGCTCCGCCCTCCTCTCCAGACATGCTGACATCATCAGATGGATCTTCAGTTCCATTAAGATCCCCAATTGAGCCTATATAGACGGAGAGAGAGAGAGAGACATTAAAAAGAAACATAAGTCTACACAGTGCAAAAACGGTTTAAAGGCCAACAAGCTCTCACATCATGCTGAAAGCAGTTGGGACGGTCCAGTATGTGGGATTTAGGTCATGTAAACCCCCTGTAAAGATCTTCTAGGAATTAATGTTTTCAGTAAATAAACATGATACAGTATATTATTACAGAGCAAAATGCTGATTCATTTCGACCCTCTTATTACTGCTACAGACTTTCTGCAGTTGTAATTGGCTGGAAGTTCCTCAGCTTCTGTCCACTAGGAAGTAAACACACACAGTGTGTTATATATCACTGACCAATGGATTAACTCATTTGTTTAACTCAGTGCTTTTTAACTCAGTTGACAGCGATGAACAACACCTTCCGTTATTCACACACCATGCAGACACTCAGATGAGTTCTAGTAATTTACCATTTAAAAATACCTAGTTGATCTAGAAATTACCCCCCGCTTAAAGCTTTGTAGCTAAATGTATGAAGACATTTCTAAGAATTTAAAATGATGCTTAACCCATGACTTAAAACCTCCACTGTTATTCAAAGCTACATTCTCCAACGCAGCATTATCTAACAGCGTCTCATTTCTGAAGTATGATGCACGGCTTTAAGTCCCTTTAAAGGGAACAAATGCGACAACGTTTTCAGCGACGGCCCTTTAAGAGTATCGTCCCTTCTTTAACTGTATAATGCACTGTAGGATAGATAAGGGCCACTGCGGTGGACAACACAGTGGTTTGCATGTTAATTTAAACCTTGTCAGGGTTATTGTTATTCTGATGAGGCTTAGAGGGAGCAGAGGAGAGTCGTATGAACACACACTCAGTACAGCAGGGAGACCCGATATTTTACGCATCTGCATCTAAAGCAAATTACCAGGAAGTTTTGGGTAAATTAATTTTTATGAAGTTGTGGTGAGCGGAGAGGGGATTGTTCCCAGCTAAAGCCGTAACCGGAGGCGTATATATTTACACTTCC
>JAZGTI010017747.1:0-12030 GCA_036877585.1 Botia kubotai | reverse complement strand
CATAATTTTTATGACTCTGCAAATAGTAAAATGACACGGTTTACTTCATCAAATCATCTTTTTGTTTTGTTTGGCTAAAATGCTTGTTTTCCCAGACAAAAACATGGTTTTAGTGTCATTAATATGACATGTTGGAATGAGCTGTTGGCTCAGAGTATTACAGATGTCTGTCAAACATGCACTCACTATGACTAATGTTGTGTGTTTAAAGACACAGGAAACGCGAGAGATTTTTCATTTCCACTACACCACGTGGCCAGATTTTGGTGTGCCTGAATCTCCTGCATCTTTTCTCAACTTTCTGTTTAAAGTGTGTGAGTCGGGCTGTCTGAGCCCGGACCACGGCCCTGTGGTGGTCCACTGCAGCGCTGGTATCGGCCGCTCTGGAACATTCTGCCTTGTAGACACCTGCCTTCTACTGGTGAGAAAACTGATTGCTTTTATTTCTCACTGATACCAGATCAGTTTGTATATTTCTGAGCAGGGCTGTACAGAAATACAATTTTTAATAGAAAATATTGATACCCATTTAAAGCTGCAATTCGTAACTTTTCCCTTTTTACCGCCATCTCTGTTTAAAACATACAGTAGCGGGTTACTTTCTGTACTTCATTGTTAAAGTCAAATGAAGCCAAACTGCCATTTTCCAGGAAATCAGACATATGACAGCTCAAATCATAAATCATTAAAATAAACTTACCGTTGCGAGTCAGGGAAGGTTTTGACCACTGATCTGGCATGTTCTCGCCTAATAACTGATTCATTTGTTCATATTGTAGCTTTAAGTATTAACAAATTAAACGTTTCTGAGATACTTGTCTATTATATTTTTAACAAACATTTGGTTCAAACTAAGTTTTAAACAAGTAAACAGTAATAAAATAAACAAAGTGGAATAAAAATAGAACAACCAAGATCCAAATTACACAGCGTTTTTCCAAGTATCAGCAGCAGTGTAAGGTTTTAAGGTAAACATTTAAAGGAAAAAGTTACAAGTTAACTTTCAAAATTCTGTTTATATTGGCCTGTTTGCTGCAACAGTACCGTGTACTGTTGTATTATTGTAGAGAGAGACTGGTATTGCTTTTTTTCTGCTTATTGTATTGTAGTATGAAAGTGATTACTGAAGTACTGATGCTTCTGAATGCTTATTTCTGTTTGTAATATTTAACACAGACATTCCAGATGAGTGTTTTTTTGGCAGATTTGGTTTTGCTCTCATTTGCAGCTCATCAGAAAGTCTCTAAGGCAACTGCTTCTGTGTGCTTTCAGATGGCTCAGAGAAAAGATCCATCATCTGTTCGCATCCGAGAGGTTTTGTTGGAAATGCGAAAGTACCGCATGGGACTGATACAAACTGCAGATCAGCTGCGTTTCTCTTACCTTGCTGTCATAGAGGGAGCCAAGTGTATCATGGGGGACACTTCTGTACAGGTAATGCAGAGCGATGTTAAAACCACCAACTTGATGTCTTGAAAATCAAGTATGATTGTGTTCATCCTTGGAACACAAAAGGAGTTATTTATAGAAGAATATCCACCTTTTTCTTTTCCGTACAAAGTAAATGGTTGCCATGGCTTTTAAACAAGTAAATAATGGCCTATGATTCAGTCTGTTCATTTCATAAAGTTGTTGTATGGCTTCAGAAGATGTGTAATGTAGTGTGCATAAAGCCATGGGGCAGTTGTGGCCTACTGGTTAGTGAGTTGGGCTTGTAATCAGAAGGTTGTTGGTTTGATTCCAGCACTGGGGGGTTGCAGCTGAAGTGCCCTTGAGCAAGGCACCTAACCCCCAATTGCAGTGTGTGTTCACTCCTCACCAGTGATGGGTTAAATACAGAGGTCACATTTCGGGTATGGGTTACTATATCTGACAAATAGGTCATTTTCACTTTCCATGCAGGCTATTTTAATGCCACTTTGAGAGTGTGACAGCTACTACTCCCCCATCCACTTCTATTATATAGAAAACAGTGCTATATCTCTTTTGTATCCCATGGAATAAAATTATACATATCATGGCAGAATTTGTGTAATCTTAATGAATTTTTTAATGTTTGATTTCTGTACTCTTATTGAGGATGTACGTATTTATCACTCAGTGAATTGTATGCGCATATGTTTACCTGTGAGTAGGAGTCATGGAAAGAGTTATCCAACGAGGAGGATCTCCCCCCTGAAATCACCCCTCCCCCCAGACCACGACCCCCCATTGACCCGCCCAATGGCACCGGTGACCTGGTGAACTCTGAACCTCACTTCTTTACAGAGGTGATGAACAACACAGAAATCTGTGCAAACAGGTAAACGTTTCTTCATATATAATACCCAATGGTATTGTTGCTGCACACCCAAAGCTACACAGAGTTTGGCTGAATATTGCACTGTGTGTAATTATATTTGTTCTGTGTTTAATAAGGGTGACCCCGGTATATTCTGATGGGACGGACCTTCGCAGAAGGGCAGCTGCAGCTGGTGAGACCGCAGCAACGTTTCAGAGTGGACAACCTGACGACCCAATCATCCCAACAGAAGCCCCTCCCAAACCAGCCCGATCTCTGCCCAAAACTCCCCCAGCAGATGCTGCCCACAGTGCATGGAGCCCCCTGCTGGTCAACGCGTGCGTGTGCACAGCGCTGGCCCTAGGTGCCTATGTCTGTTACCGCACCTTTGTCCACTGATGCTTTCTCTTTCCTTCAGTTTATCTTCTTTCTCTTTTTCCTCCACCTGCTGGCTGTTGGGGGAAGAGAGAGAGACAGACACACACACACACACACACACACACACACACACAGGCACACTTTCTCAGCTGGGCCTGTCTCTCTCTTAGCTGGGCCTGTCTCACTCTCTGCAAATTAAAACATTTGAGGGGAGTTTGAGTTTTTTTTCCAGCCAAACTGCTGTTGATTCTGTCTTTACCCACCCTTACACACACACACACACACACACACACTTCAATAAACATGTCCGTTTAAAACCTCAGGGCCTCACAATTCAGGTGTTACTACCCAAATGTTATACACAGGTAAAGAAGATCCAAAAACTCTGTTATTGCTGCAGTAAATAAGAGAATTTTGTCTGTGTCTATGTATTGCAATTATGTAATTTATGCTTTTTTTTTTTAATATGACTATCATAAAAATCTCAGCTGTTTCACATGGAGCTGTACAGAAGATAAGCTCCTCTCAGACGTGGTGGGGTGGGTCTTGTATATGCTGAACACACAAACCTGCTGTACATGATTAAAAACCTGTATGTATGTATTATGTGTGTGTATGTCAGAGAACATGAGTTCATAAATAGTCTGGCATGTCTGTGATCCAATGATGCGCTTTAAGCTGCCGTCTTGGTGGAAACATCCCAAACGAGCCGACTGAACTTTCCTCCTTTGCTGGTTTCATTCTGTTTCTTTAGCTCTTATATGAACTCAAAGGTGACACTGGCACTTCATCTGTTTGAGAAAAGAGATAATGCTCAAGCAAGTGACCGATAGACTAGTTTCGTTCATTCATTCATTTGTTGCTGGAGAGTTTTTTCTAATATATTCTTTTTTCCCTCTGTTTCCTGTGTCTGTTTTCTTTTCTTGGTCAAATCTGTTTCCTTTTTAGCAGAAGGTTCAGAATTTTCAAAATGCTGGAGCTCGTGGCTTAACATCACAAGTTAAATCTCATCCGGCCCTTTAACTGGTCCTTCAGAGGTTCAGTGCAATAAAAGTAACTGTGGCCTTTCAGTTTAGTCAGTCCATAGAGTGCTTGTGCCACCTGTTATATAGACTGATAATGACTTAACCTGAATGCAGTGGAAATCTCTCGGCGGTTTTTTTAAAGCAGACCAGCAGGTGGCAGAATTTAATGTAATTAGGATTTTGTCTCATATTCCCTCAGAGATGCAGGCTGTAGGGGCCTGTGGGACAGACTTGTCACACTTGTCTTGAGGAACAGTGTGAAATGAGGGTTAAACTAGCCAAAAATAAAACACCAGCACAGAGTGAATGAGATGAGGGAAAAGACCGGCGGTCATGAGCCGTTTTTTTTTTGTGTTTTACTGTTTTATTGTATTAATGTTATTGTTGTAGTAATTACCAAGAAAGATTAACTTGACGTAAACATCCTTCAAATCAAACCACACTGTAAAATAAATGTTAACGTTCGAACAGTGTGCGTATGAACACTTAGAAATCTACAGGAACCTCAAGACAAATTAATTTTCCATTTTGTGTCCCTCAGTCAAGCTCTTTTGATTGTGTCTTAACTGTGTGTGGTCACTACCACCTGACCGATGGCTATTTTTGCGCCATTCGATAGGCTCTTGTAAAATTGGTTTTGAAAGCTTGACAAAACAGAGTAACACCATCTATTGTAGTGACTTGCAGAATCTGGTTCCATACCTGGACCACAGAATGTAAATTCCCTTCTCTTGCCAGCTTTATTTACTTACACAAATACATAGAGACATTAATTTGTCTTTGTTCTCGTTTGTCATGTTCAGTTGTTTCTGACAGACTTCTGGGGCCTTTATTTAGGTGGCTCAAGAATTCCTGTTTCTTTTTCCCTCCACCATCATAATGTCTCATCCTGAATGTTGATTTTCTGTAGTTGTTTTTTGTAAGAAAAGCATATGCTGTGTTCCAGGTGGATGTTTTTGAAATTTTATTTTTGGACAACACAATGCAGATTCTGTGGTAATAAACTCATTCTTCTCTGATTCGTCTGTTTTAGCTTCATCATTTTGATTGTGAACGTGTTGGTGAGGGGAAAATCTCATACCTGAAACATTTATTATAAAAAAACTGAGTTTTAATGTTAAGTTTTAATGTTAAATGCATGTTAAGTGAGACGTTATGCTTGTTTTATGAGCAATTACATCACCATTCGCTTTGTAATTTAGTTCAAGGTCGCATTTATTTAATCTGAATATTTTGGGGCGCGTGTCACTCTTAAAATCTGCTAATTATTAACATTTTAATGTGTTTGCCTATACACAAGTATACAAAAACATTTAAAAATGGCAACTTCAAGTGGCCAGGCGAGGGCGCTTTAGGATAACTAGCTCATTCGTTGGCTGCAAATTCAATTGGGTTTTTCCCAATGAGTGACCTAAAACAAACTTATGTTTTGCTTGTCTAAACTCGCGCCGTTGCAAAATAATACCACTTAATATACCTCTGATTTTCTAATGCCCCTTTAAAAGGCAAAACATCCTCAGGTTTGCATGTTCCCTGATAACAAATACAGATGTGGAGATTTACCTGCGTACCTGCTGCTTCGTCTCTGTTCTGGAGCTTCTATTCTGACTTGTGTGTGTACGTGCGTTTGTGTGTGTCAGCACAGTTCAGTCGGGTATCATAACCATGTATTTCCTGTGGCATTATCCAGCCCTGTTGACAATAAATAACACCCACAAATCAATGATTTAAAACACAAGTCTTGTGGTGGGTTGTTTTTGTGACAAAAAGGAACCCATATAAACCATTGGGCTATCATCTATACTTACAGACTTATATTTCTACACACATAAACTATAGAAGGAGTTTCATATCATTCTGTGCTGGTTTGCACAGGATTCAGCTGGACTGAACTAATATTGGCTTCTTGACTGTTCTGGTGTGTGCTGGTTTAAGGGGCCGGCTTGTGGTTTCCTTGACGTCTTTTAACATTTTGTACTGGTTTGTTTTGGTTTTTGAACTAGAATGTTCTATTAGTTCACATGCGGTTTGTCTCCTTGTACCTCCTTGTATCAATAAGTGGTAACAGTGTGATTTATATTGCCAGGCTGTTTGTCTCATTTCCTGTCATCTCACCTATATAGCATGTAGCAGTATGGAATATTTCTTTCTCTGTTTCCGTGGTGATTCAGCACTTTGGAATAAGCTGTGAGGAGCATTTTGTTGACCATTTGTAAAAAGAAATTTGAATTAGCTTTTAAAAAGGTTTCAGGTCATATATATTTCTTAAAACATATTTCTGAAGCGTCATCTTGTAATTCTTGTGAGATGTGCCGAAATGTGAATAAAATACTGTTATTCATACAGACTCTGCCTCAGATTCACGTAATTATTTTGTGAAACGGTAAAACTTTACAGTAGAACTTTACAAGCGCACTTTACCGGTGTGATTGGAACAATAACAGCTGCAGGTGAGGCATATAGACTCGTCAGGGCTGTATTCATCCGATTGACAGTTTAGCATGAACTTGGGTGTAAATCAACAGGAAATAGTGACTAACAGTAACTCTAACAGTAAGTTAATAGGATGTAATTAATGACCCAAGATGATGAGAAATGGCATCATCGGATTGACAGTACTGTTCTAGCTTGAAGTGTTGGTAAACTACTGATTGTGTAACAAAGTGTGTGTGTGTACGCGCGCAATCACATTCTAATGTGGGTTAAATGTACCAATGTAAATGCTGGGATGAGTGTGTTCAAAAGTATGCATTTGTCTGCACGCAGCATGTACTTCACACTCTTTAGGAATGTGTGTGTGTTGTGTTTGTGTGTGTGTGTGTGAGGGTACACCCTAACACTCGTGGTACTTTGACGTAAAACAGACAAGACAGAACAGGCTGATCCAACTACTTGGAAAAAATACTGTAGTGGGCGTGGCCTAATACCGGAAACATTCTTAAAAAGACAGTAAACCTGAAACTCCAGCTTGGGCCAGAGGTGAATTTTGGGTTCAGGTATCAGGCACCTGCTGCTGGTTTGTTACCTATTGCTTCTGTCTACTGGAGCAGCTCCTAAAGCAAAAACATCTACAAAGCTCAAATATGCTCTCAGATATATACATACTGAAACGGCTGATTCTAGTGATGCATTAGTAATGGGGACTCTTAACTGAGAGTAACTTGATCTTATTGGCTCAAAGGAATATTTCCTCAAGTCTTGCTTGATTGACAGTTTGTATGAGAGAGTTTGATTGGCAGATGGAGAAACAGATGGAGTACATCTGTGACAGATACACCTCCTGTGTCATCTATGAATGGGTCCGGCTCTGACTTTACGGTATTTACAGTAAAATAACATCAGATCAATAAAATCAGCTTTTTTTAATTACAGATTTGTTTCGTGTGTGTATACACTGCTGTGTGTATGGGGCCTTGGGCCTATTGGGCTCTTGTATTTTTGTCCTGAGCCCCATGAATCCTAACCTTGAACTCTGAACCCTAACCCTATAGTCTTCTAGCAATACCTATAGACTGAATAAGTGGTGTATTGACCCAGCATTGCATTCAATTAACTGTTACAGAATAAATAAGGAATGATATCGGTTTATTCATCTATTTACCCCCTTTCCTGTATGTCCCTCCCTTTGTCCTCTCTCCTCCCATTTCTGTTTGTTCCGGAATATTTCCTGGGAGCAAGAGATTTAGGAAACTCCAGAGAGAAAGAGTCTGTGGCTGACTCATGTTCTGACTCACCCTTGATCAATGTCACATAGCAGATGTTTAAACAAACTCCAAGTAGCCAGTGAAACGTTAACAAAGTTCAGAAGCGAATTAAAAATAGAATACTCATTAAACAAAGTAACTAAACTGAGATCTTTTTAAAATGATCGTATAGTGTTGTGCTGCTTTATTATATTAAAATGTTCTCAGATGTTTAGAGCTGAAGCCCACCGAACCCCATCTTGAACTCTGTGACCTTCAGTCTGCCCTCACAGATGTATTGCCAAAATAAGGTCAACATACCAAACAATCATAAAAACTCATAGGACTTGAGTTGTTAAATTAAAACCGACATTTGCATTTGATCTGGGTTTCCATTGTTTTGCTCGTTTAAGTAAATGGAAAATAATTTGTTGCTGGCCATCGTGTTTGGGCACACTGGTGGTCTGTTTGAGGACACCCCTCAACCGCAACTTGTTTATTGAGGTTGATCGCTATGGCAATGAGCGTGCACGCTGTAATTTCCTGTTGCTGTGTTCGCTCCGTGTGCATGTCCTCCATGACATTGAAGCAGATCTGACTTGCAGTTCTTCTGCGCGGGTTTACGTAAACAGGCCTGCTCGGTGCTTCCCCTTTTCTGTACGACCAGCACTTCCTTCCTCATGCTGCAAACACACACACGCGCTAGCTGACGTGCGCAGAGGTTTGCGATGTAGACGCTGCGCGATGACCTGTTTAAAGTCGAGATCTTCCATAACAAGTGTCCTATCGTTCACCACCTTTACCTCACAGTCGTCATAGCAACTCTCTGCTATGTGATTGACGAGGGTATGTTTACATACACAGGACATGAAGTGCAAAACAGCTTGTTTCAACTCTTACTGTGTGTCTTTTAACTGTGAAAGAAAGTCTACTGACATCATTCTTGATGATGTGTGCTATGTTGTTTTAGTGTGCGTGTTTGTGTACTTAATTTCAGTTATGCTAATCTTGCATCTAATTTGAATTCAACACAAGGGATGGGTTATGAAATAAGGGCCAGTACTCCGGGAACTCAGACTGCCGGGGACCTCCAAAACTTCAGGTCACACAGCTCGGGTTTGCCAAAGAAAGCTGAAAATTAAGGCCTTCAGTGCAAACATGCACAAGCTGACACATAAGGGCCCTGGGTGGGCTCCAAAAACATATCTAGAGGCCTTGTGGGACCATGATCTAGCCCTGTCGGATATATTCCCCTGGAGAAATTTAGGCTTTAATGTTTCATTGAAGGTGTTTTAGTGACAGAGCAAGACTTTAATAACTCACTAATTCCTGGATTATCCCTAGCTGTGTATTTTTAACACAGCATAATATGAACTGTCACGCCACACCTTTGTGTTTGTTTGTATGTATGAATGTATGTCATTAATCAGTTGAAACTGTCACATTTTCCATTCTGTTTAGCATGACTACACTTCTTTCGGTAGACGTGAGTCAGCAGATATTCTTTCAGGTGCTACACAAACCATAACAGAGAACCCACAGATGTCCGATGCAGGAGCTGCTCATCTCCTCTTACTTCCTCCCATGTAATTCAGTGGGAATCTTTTCCCGGATTGCATCATGGATTTCTAAGACGTGTTAAAAGTTCAAGGGTAAACTAAATGATTTTTGAACAAATCGCAGTTTAGTTCGCGATTATTAGTCTGCAGATTAATTTGAATGTATATGCCTAATAATGACTGTACTGTATCAAACAACTCATCAGAAATGTTCATATATCACAGATTAAGTTTAGCTTTAAAATGGCAAATCTCATTTAAACATTCATGCTAGGATTTTCAATGTCTTTTCAATGACACTGTTTCAGGATTAACATTCTGAATTACTGCTAACATCCAGATATTATCAAGCTAAAGTAATACTGAGTATGTTGCTGTAATATTATCAAGATAAATGAATACTAACTATGTTGCTCTAACATTATCAAGCTAAATTAATACTAACTATGTTGCTCTAATATTATCCGGCTAAATTAATACTGGGTATGTTGCTCTAAAGTGTTACTGAATATGTTGCTTTAACATTATAAAGCTGAAGTGATACTCAATATGTTAAATCAACTTTTTAAAGTAGTATTGTGTGAATACCTGACTCATATGTCTGGCTGTAATGGGTGTGTCTGGAGTTTTCAGTGAGGCAGAAACCTACAGTGTGTGTTCCAGTGATCACTCATTAAAGCTCTCAGACTGGGTTTTGTTGTGTCAGTTTTGCCTCCTTTCAGTCACAGACAAAGGGAAACTAAACCGTGTAATCGCAGAGGTTTAGTGTGTTTTATCTTCACAATTGTAAAGTTCTACATTACTTACTCCTACCAGTAAAACCATAAACACTGAGCATCACATTACAAAACACCCAGCTGATTATAAATAACATTGGTGTAGCACTATAGGAAATTTCTATCCTGGGTCAGAGACAGAGATAACCCAAAGTCACGGATTGACTTTATGTGTGTAATCATTCTTTGGGTATTTAAAGTTCAAACACATACGCAGTATTGAAAAGAGGAAGGGCTCTACATTATTCAAGACCTTTAAAGTTTAACAAGCCAATATGTCACCAATTGTGTCCCCAGTTGTTTTTGACCCAGTGGCGTTTGTAAAGCCAAAAAATCCACAACTGCGAATCTTAATTTGGCCACTTATTTAAACATAAATGTAATCCATGCTGAAACAAAGAACACAAATAAATAACATAAAGGAGTGTGTTAATCATTAAATGCACACAGTAGCCTTCAATGTGTTATCAAGAGCGCTCGTCGGTTAATTTGAGACATGCATGTGCTTTTCTTTCTACGCTCTGTGCTTTTTTGCAATCACTTGTGTGTGTTATCTCCCCAGGAAGGAAGAGATCCAGTATAGTGATGTGGGTTAAGTTGAGTGCCACTGTGTGCTTGTAAGACAGTTAAGATTCCATCACGTGAGTTTATTTATGCCTACACGCACACACAAATATCAGTATCCTAACAGTGGCCTATATTGAGCCGCGTTGTTTGCATCTCATGGTTAAAGGTGAGCAGGCGCAACCTTTAAACTGGGGTGTCTGGGATCCCCTCGCGGCTCACTGATGGAGAGATGGCAGGTGGAAAGAAATATTTGTGAAGACGATTGTGACATCATGAGCGCAACGCTTGGCTCAATCTTTCTGCTCTGTGTGACCTTGAGAAAAACAAATCTAAGATTATAATGGTCTTACAATGCTCTTACAAACACTATAATTTTAAATGATAGTGGTCATTACATATGGACTGGAAATGATTAGTTAGTGGGTTATGTTATTTGTTATTTTTAGGTCTAATGTTGGTTAAATTTAAAAAGTTTAAGTTGGCTGTACGAGTCATTGCATGTTCACACTTTAAATCCTGAGTTTAAAAAAACACAAGAAAAGCACAAAACTAATGCCAAACTTGATAGATCTAGAAAAAACTATATTATATATATATATATATATAATCTCCTCACACCCACTTAGCCCATCCCACACAGACACACATTTTTAAATATCCTAGCTCTGGTAATTACATCTATGACCCTGGACTTGAACCCTATCTACAAACTAGAATATTATAGATACTTTGGGGTGGGATTTGTTGACTTCAGTAAGCAACCGCCTATAACCGCCCAGCAACAATAAAACAACATGAAAAGCCCTTTAAACACCTTACCAACCTTTTCTGCAGAAGACATAAATATCTGATGTCATATGATGTCATTTTGCATGCTCATATTTTCATTTATCACACACTAGCACGCTTAGATTTTTTATCTTGTGGTGAACTGATATACAGTCAGAAATTTACAGTGGCCGCCAAGCCAATAAACGCATGAAACCCTTAAAAGTATATTTTGTTATACTTAGACAAACGAAACTTATAAATAAGCAAATGAAACCTAATTTTTTACATTTATACATTTTCTAATAAGAATGTGAATGACTGCCCTTGTAAAACTCCATGCCATGATTGTTATGTGTGGTTGCCATGGTTTTCTGTGTTGCTACGCTGTTTGTTTTTAGCTTATTGGTATATGGTTGCTAGGAAGTTCTGGGTGATTTATCACTGGACAACAGATCCTATCTATTCATAAATAAACCAGGCCAAAAATGCAACCAAACGTGATAAAAATATCCCTGTGGAGGCATTAGTATGCTCTCTGGTGAACTTGTTTTTTTTTTACCATTCATATTTTTCATGCTATACGATTTTAGGTCTGTGCAGTTTATTATGTGTTTTTGTGTCATAGTGATAATTCACAAACACAGACGCAAAGGATGTAGTGGTCAAACAGTTCAAGTTGCGTTGTATCAAAATATGCAGCTAGAGGTGATGCAGAAACTGGAAGTTATAGAGGTCTAACCCTATCACCAAAACACTTTGACCACAATGCTATATAGCTGTTAGATATCAGTGCACGATGTTCTTGAATGTAATATGTAATGGATCATTACATATTGGGGGGCCTCTGATTGTAGGGTCAGTGATGGCATCATTATGACAGCTGTTCAATTCTGTTGTGTTGCAAGAACAGGAAGGCTATCAATTACTCAACCCAGTTCTGCATGATGCGAGCGGTACGACCCAACGACGTGGCGGTCGATGTGAGCCATC
>JAZGTI010017746.1:0-11784 GCA_036877585.1 Botia kubotai | reverse complement strand
AGCAGCCAAAGAGAGATTAGAGATTATAAAAAGCTCCTGCCATGAGGCAGATCTTAAACTGAAATGAAGGCACCAGGCTACACTCATCTATCGGTATGAAAACTAATGTTATTCGTTTTCATAATTTTCACTATTTTTGTATGTTTATTTTGTTCCTCGTCCCATGTTCAACTTCATTACAACTTAATGAATGTATAAATATGTGCGCGTTATCAAGCATTTCAATACATTTTCTAAAATATAAAATATCGCTAGGAAATCTGTTCCAGTTCAGACTACATGGCTCAGATTCGACATTATTAGCACCTAAGAGCTCTAAATGGATAAGGCAAGAGTGTGTAAAACAGAACAATCCCACAGATGAATGAAGGCCAACACTTCTATCCACACTCCTCTGGAGCTCTGAAGCTGCCCAGCTAACAGGGAACATTCTCAGAATGCTGGCAAACGTTCTGTAAAAGTTCCCTCAAAGTTATCAAAATTGTTAGCTGAGTGACAGATGATTTAGCTAATGGACGGATAAGTGTGAAGAGCGACTGTATGTCTATAAAGATATTTTGGATGGAGGACTGCTCATTGCTTTTTTACTCTGTAACATGGGAAGAGCTTTGTGGAAAAATTATGTTATATTAGATCCATGAATAAGGATCTCAAGTTCACCGCCAGACTCTCCATAATATTATTTTGCGTTGTCATGGTTTCTGCTCTTTGTTTGCACCTGTTCTTTGTTTTGTTAGATAAGTCACCTGTAATATAGTCGTTTTAATCCTTTGGCTGCTTGTGAAGTCTGGAGGTTTTTCTCTGACTAATGACTTTTACAGAATACTCTTGACTAACAGCACATCGATTTCGTTGGCTTTTCTATGTTGTAACATCTGTGAAGAGCTTTAAAAGTCACCATGAAATCAAAATATACCATTCTTATTTTTTCCGAATATTGCAGTGTTTATTGTACGCACTTTATCTGTGCATAATTAACTATAATAATGATTTATATTTTGAGCTGTCGGTACGATTTCCTGTGAAATGTCCGTTTGGCTTCGTTTTACTTTAATATACGTAATAAAAAGTACATAAAGTAAACTGCAATTTTATGTTTCAAACAGAGATGGCTGCAGTCACGGGCTGCAGCTTTAGGTTTAATGTACATTGTGTGATATATGTCGGATGTGTTCTGGTTTGGCTGGTTGTGAGTTTGAAGTGTAAGTGTGTGTGCGATGTTTTATGGGCCTACGAGAGGAAGTTGCCAGTCTTAGCAATAGGTCAGTAAATCCTTTGTGCGGTGCTGACTAGCACTGCCACACTGCAACACTCACTGCCAACCTCTGAGTAACTGTGGGTGGGGGGGCTGAGAGAGAAAGACACTGTACAGTAGAGTGAGACATGTAACAAAATCTGTTAAACTGTCTCACCTTGTTTGCTTTTGCACTCATTAGCCAACGTGAGTCAGACGGCAGGGCGTGTCAGAGAAGCGCAACATGAACTTTTACTCGCGCACGTGTGCCAGCACACGCAAGCACGTACATCAGTTAAAGAGTTTAGAACTGCACATTTCCTCTGGTCAAACAGCGTGTGTTATAAAAGCCAAAACATGTGCGACCTCAGCTAGTGGATTACAGAAACGGCTAACAAACCTGACTGCCAGCAATAATGTCCAGAAAAACTTGTATGTCAGTTTCTCTGTCTATATTAGCTTTGCTAGCATAAACGGAGTCCAGGAACAGTTATTTCTGCTGTATCTTTTGAGAGGTTGTTAATAGGGAGTTATAAATGAAAGGTCACTTCTACTAGTAACTTTTGTTGCTTGGTCAGACGTGACGACTGCACGTGAGACTCGACACTCAAGGGAAGAAATCGGTGTCTGCTAGTGAGAGAGAGAGAGAGAGAGAGAGAGAGAGAGTATGAGATGTAGGAGAATGTGAGAAAGAGAGACACTTAGGACTCTCTCTCCCTCCGTTCTTCCTGTATCAGCAGAAAAAAAGAAAATGAAGAAAACGCTGGCCTCTGTTGACACAGCCCTGACCTGCCCCTCATTCTGTTCCCCCAAGTGTGAAATTGAATGCCTGCCAGAAAGAATAAGGGAAGAACGAATAGAGAGAGAGAGTGAGACAGAGCGCGAGAGAGACAGAGAGCGAGAGACATAGAGGGAGAGACAGAGAGCAAGAGACAGAGAGAATAAGAGAGAGCGAGTGAGACAGAGAGGGAGAGAGACAGAGAGCGAGAGAGACAGAGAGCGAGAGACAGAGAGCGAGAGACAGAGAGCGAGAGACAGAGAGGGAGGGAAATAGGATCGGCAGAGAACTGAAAGAGAAATCCAATATCACATGTATCAAACAGTGCCGAACGTTCCTGTGATTTTCCATCGAGTCTTCAATAGGACGTCCACATCGGGGGTCTGTTCTCTGACATGAGCTGCTCTATGAGGGGAATAAAATTAAACTCCACCGCTGAAATCAGATGTAGAGCAGATATTGTTAAAAAGAAGCTGTTGGGAAACATTGGTTAATGTTGTGTTGTGTTCGATTGATCCAGAGTTACAGAGAGAGTTTTATAGAGAGCAGAACTCTGAGTTAATTGAGCTGGAGATGAAACGCTGTGGAATATTGTTGCCGTTAAAGTTGCGATCTGTGAAGTTTCAGGGTTAAAAATGAACAAAAATCACATACTGAGCAAGTACATGATAGATCAGTGTTCTGAATTGTATGCTTCTCTCACCCCAATGCACAACGGTAAGTTTCTAATAATGATTTATAATTTCAGTTGTCTGGTCTGATTCGTGTGAAATGTCAGTTTGGTTTCATTTGACGTCAACACACATATGTAAACGAACATGCAGTTTTACGTTTTAAACAGAGATGGCGCTAGACAGCCACTGCAGCGTTAAATATACATAATAACAGACAAATGTAATGAATCCCATGAAGGACATCTCACACCTTTCTTACACCCCTTAAAGTGAGGGAGACCAGGCAGGGAAATGTGGAGTCGGGAGGTGGGCGGAATATGCCGTCTGTGATGTCACGGGCGGGGTAGGCGTGTCGTCGCCATCGGCCTCCTGCTGACTCCAGACATTTCTGGCATTCCTACGAGAGCCGCTTCCATTGTGCTGCGGGGGCCTTCCATTCATCCAGCTCAGGAAAAGAACAGGAACAGGGAGGGAATAGCAGAGGAAGCAAGGAGGTGTGGTGGGATGCTCTAATATTCCGTAGTAGTACAAGGAGCTCGGAATGAACTAACGATGTTTATTGGGAATGTTATTGTGACCACAGAGTTTTAAAATTATAGACGCAATATTATAACATTCACAGTATGATCCAACGATTGTCCAAATTCACAGTTCTCCTCTATGATATAGTCATCGCTCACCTTGATTCTTATTTTGATTTATGTTTTACAGCAACAAAAAGATCATATGGACTAATCTGATATATTAAACACTACAGGGAAGGTTCAGTTAAACCGTTGTAATTTCTTTAAAAATGTCTTTGAGGTAATTATAGCACAGGGTTAGATAAATACAGATCACACAGTACTTGTGCACCATCTGGTGGTTCTGTTTGCAAAAACTGGTGATATCTGTGAGAGTAATGCAGGTTTAAACAATTTGGACGATCTGGATTGTCCAGCCCTGCTCCTGGAGGTCCAGTGTCCTGCAGAGTTTAGCTCCAACCTCAATCAAACACACCTGAACCAGCTAATCAAGGTGTTGCTAGGCAGATAGGAAACTTCTAGGCAGGTGTGTTGGTAAACTGCAGGACAAAGGCCTCCAGGACCAGATTTGGACACCCCTAGATAGATAGACAGACACTCAGATATATTCAATATACATATAAATATACATACGGATATACATATATACAAATATCAATATAGGATTCCAAAGCATGTGAGATTTTTTTGGGACTCTTTGGTAATTTCAGTAACTGACAGTGGAGATGATCAGAGGCTTTGTGTTTGTATCTCCTCTTCTGTTGCAGAGACTGAGGAACAGATAAAGTTTCTCAGTGAAAGACTGACCCATGAAGGAGTGGAGAAGACACTTGGTCTTCACATCATAGAAGGAGAGCAGACCCTCCTCATAATCCACAAACACACCCACTGTCTGTGGCTTCTGCTTTAGAGACAGACAGATGGGATTTGGTTCATTAGCCACATACTGGTTCCCATTTCTAAGGCTTATAGTCCAGAACCCCTTTTCTGGACACAATGTTATTTTCCCCTTTCTGTTAATGGATTCTCCAGCCACACCTACATCCCAATCCTCGTTTTCACCGACTGTCACCTCATAGTAAAATCTCCCACAGGAGAAGCCATCCTTTCCCAGAACACAGGCAGAGGAATCAAATCTCTCCGGGTTGTTGGGAACGTCTCTCCAGGCTCCTCCATGCCTCACTTGTTTCCCATTCCTAGACAGAATAAGTTTGGGGTTTGCCGTGTTTGATTCCAAAACCACATCCACTGCAAAAGAATCACATTTAAAGTGGTGAATACTTTTAGAAGAATCACATTTAAAGCGGTGAATACTTTTAGAAGAATCACATTTAAAGCGGTGAATACTTTTAGAAGAATCACATTTAAAGCGGTGAATACTTGCAAAAGAATCACATTTAAAGCTGTGAATACTTTTAGAAGAATCACATTTAAAGCGGTGAATACTTTTAGAAGAATCACATTTAAAGCGGTGAATACTTTTAGAAGAATCACATTTAAAGCGGTGGATATTTTTAGAAGAATCACATTTAAAGCGGTGAATACTTTTAGAAGAATCACATTTAAAGCGGTGAATACTTTTAGAAGAATCACATTTAAAGCTGTGAATACTTTTAGAAGAATCACATTTAAAGCTGTGAATACTTTTAGAAGAATCACATTTAAAGCGGTGAATACTTTTAGACGAATCACATTTAAAGCGGTGAATACTTTTAGAAGAATCACATTTAAAGCTGTGAATACTTTTAGAAGAATCACATTTAAAGCTGTGAATATTTTCAAATGGGATTTTTAAAAGAATCACATTTAAAGCTGTGAATACTTGCAAAAGAATCACATTTAAAGCTGTGAATATTTTTAAATGGGATTTTTAGAAGAATCACATTTAAAGCTGTCAATAGTGATGTTGCTTGTTACCTGCATAGAGTTTCTGTATTGTAGTCAGATCTGGTGATGTAAAACAATGTTAATATACAACTGTTAGCAATGCTAATGTGAACAAAAGGCAAGCACACTGTTTAGACTCGTCTTACCCTCACCGACGCTTTTAAACTGGACTTTATTATTTTCCACTGAGTTCTTCAGAGGAGTGCTTTTGTCCATTTTTCCCAGAGTGAAGTAGATTTCGCCTTCTTTCAGAGCATTGCTGGTTTTAGTCTTTAAGAAGTCCAGCAGGATGTCACGCTGTGTGCCGATGGGAACAGGTGCATCTTTTTTCATGCATTTCTTCTCCATCCCTGAAGAACTTTCAGGTACCAGGGAAGAGAGAAATTTTGATACGCGGTCTGTGTTAGTGCTGCCAAATACAAATATCCCATTGGCTGTGTTTGGCTCGGCGGTATTGTTTCCGAGGATTGAGGCAGAAGACTCTGATGTGGGTATAAAGTTGAATCCTTGAATAACGGATGGTTGAGCTGTGAAAAAAACATTCTAACCTTTACTGAAGTGTTACATTATTCAGCAAACATAAACAAACAAACAAACAGAATATACACTTTTGCATGTTTCCCTTCCTATATGACCGGAACTGATCTATGAAAAGAGACCATTAGACAGCAAAAACAAGCAATAAAATAAATAAACAGAGCACATTATTCCAGACATAAGATATTTACACTGCACAGCTTCGAGTGCAAATTAGAATCAGTGCTAATACTTTTATAAATCACCCTCTGTGGCCTAAATCCTTTTTGGATTTGTGTGTAGAATGTAAATCTA
The DNA here is from genome assembly GCA_036877585.1 of Botia kubotai. Lineage (NCBI taxonomy): Eukaryota > Metazoa > Chordata > Actinopteri > Cypriniformes > Botiidae > Botia > Botia kubotai. The sequence goes on along the minus strand of JAZGTI010017746.1, from coordinate 5,856 downwards.
ATAGACACATTATTAACATTGACACAACATGGTGAACAGGATAATATGTTAGCTTTATAATAGCAGCATTCCCAAGATCAAGACAAAATTAAATACCCGTGCATCTGTGTGCATTTTCAAATCAAGCGCATTTCATTTTGCATTGCATCAAACGTTTATTTAATTGTGACATGTTTTAATGTCAAATGTTTTATGTTTTATGTTGTTCTGTATGAGATATACAAATAAACTTGCTTTCTATAAAAAAATTATGTTTGAGTTTATATATAGTTCAGTAAAATAATACTTACTGGTCTCAAAACATTTATTCACTTCCATTTGGACATTTTCCTGCAGGCAAGTAAGAGTTTTCTTTAGGATTCCTGTGTTCAGATCAGTATCAATGCTGATGTTGGTCCAGGACTTCATCAGCAGATGGCTGCACGCAGAGGAGCATGTCTGCGGTGTTGCAGGAGGCTTTAGTGAGAAGAGTGTTTTCTGATTCAGGGAATTCTGAGTGAGTGAGGAACACTGACCTGCAGGAAGCGGAGATGATCCTGAGTCTCTGAGAGCTGTTCCAGCTCAACGCCTCTCCTCTTTAACTCAGTGATCTCCTGCTCCAGATCTTTCATGAGATCTTCAGCCTGTTTCTCTGCGGCTTTCTGCCTCTGCTCCATCTCTTCCAGCAGCTCAGACTGACATCTCACAATGGAGGAGATCAGAGCAGAGAAGAGATCAAGGCTGCATGCTTTATCTCTGTCGCTGTTCCCCTGGTTATTTTGAGAAGAGCATTAAAATAAGACACTGTTCTATGTATAACCATCATGTCCATATATGTAAGACGGCACCTTGTTGATCTTAGCTAAGCTCCTAATCCACTTAATCTTCTTGCGTCTTTCCCGGATCATCATTTGGACATCTTCCTGTTGCTTTTCCAGTTGAATCTGAGGACGAAAACAGAGAACGTTTAGAAAACAAAAAAAGCCAAACGAAACACGTGCACACACACATGAGATGCGTCTCACCCTCCTGTGTGAACTCTCCTGCTCTAAAGCAACAGTGTCATGAGTCTTATGTTCTGTTTCAGTGCAGAACACGCACACAAGGGTCTGATCGTCTTTGCAGAACATCTCCAGAGGTTTCTCATGAGTGGCACAGACATAATCTTCCAGGTTCTCCACAGGGTTCACCAGTTTGTGCCTCATGAGTCTCGGTGCAGTTTTGTGACTGTCAAGGTGGGTGTCACAAAAAGAAGTGACGCAGTGTAAACAAGACTTCACCGCTCTCTGTTTATTTCCACAGCAGACGTCACACGGAACGTCAGATTTGTTTGCGTTTTCACACAGCTTCGTATCATCAACCACAACCTCTGTCGGCACAGTATTAATCTTCAGTTCCGTCTCAGTTTCCTTCATACACACTGGACAGTCGTAGACCTGTCCACTTTCCCAGCATGTGCCAATGCAGTCTTTACAGAAACTGTGTCCACATGAAGTAGAGACAAGATCAGTAAATGTGTCCAAACAAATATTACACTGGCTCTGTCCATCAGTGAGAGAGGAGCTGGAGGAAGCCATGCCTGTTAGCAAAGAAACAGTGACATCAGGTGGCTGATTCATGTAATAGAGAAGAACGACAGTTTAAAGGTACGGTACGCAGTTTCAGAGAAGCTAGGCATTGAAAGCATAAGATCCTGCCCTCCCTTCCAAAGCCACGCCCCCAACATACATATGAATGCCATGACAGAGCTTTGGCTATGATAACATCAACTACAAAACACCTTAAAGCACACAGGACCATTAATGTAATCTGGAATCTTGGTTATTATTCAGAGACAGTCATTGTAATATTGTAATATTAAATATACAGTAGTGTTCACTCTCAGGACAAATTCAGACTGCCCTCTGCAGAGCGAAACTGAAAGTGACACAGACTGTATTTTGTGTATTGGTTTCATTTCATAATTGAAATCATTTCGTCATACTATACAAACATGTTATCCGACAATGACCTGCACTAATACAATGTTCTGACACGTTACCCTAACAAAACCATCAACAGCCTCAAACATGGATGTCATATTTTGATTTACCTATGAACTGTGACATAACCAGCATTAAGGTCAATGACAAGCATGTTTGAAATGAGAAAACATACGAAATCTTTTGGAGAAACAATGTAAAACATATTTTGGCGTTCTTGTAAAACGAATATAAATGACACTGTTATTGTGATTTATATATTAACGTACATTAAGAGGTGTTTTCTAATCTAATCGAATATAGTTTATATAATATATAGTTTAATGCATAGTATAGTTTAAAGACTTAGATTTATATTTTGATATTATATGATGAAGTAGCATTTGTCTAATTACAAACACCACCATTTACAGTAGTGTAGTCATTGTAACATTTCAGTCAGTCATGGAAATAGATTCTCAGTTCTTACCTGTCCGTCAGTGTGAGAACAGGAGCAAAGTAGATCTGAATTCCTCGTGTGTTCAGGACTAAGAACTCAACAGCATAATGTCAAGTGAGGACAGGCTGATATAGTGAAGACGTTTCTGTGAAGAAGTTTCAATTTCAGTTCATTGTAAATGTGTAAACTGTAGCTAACACGCCCAGCTATTCAAATATAAGAATGTGTCCTGGGACACATTGTGATGGTGTAATGGTGTTTCTGGTAACCAGGTGTGTGTGTTATATAAATAATATATATAAAAGAAATAGATAATACAATAGTGATGTACTGTACAATAGAACAACAATAGAACAGTTCTTCTAAATGTATAAACTGTATAAGTTAAATAGTGCATAAAATCAACATGCTTTTTTGTCATTATAGCAAAAATAAAACAAATTGTTATTCGTTTGTATTGATTTGACCTGTAGATCTGTCTATTTTTTTGTTTTTTCCCAAATTTCCAAACACAAATACACATGCATAGTATTGTGTAAAGCGTGTTGAGATGCAGGACTCTGCATACAGGCTTTTTGCATACAGAAAACAAACATAAACACTACAAGTGACTTGCGGAGTTATTTTCTATTCGTGCGTTGTGTTGCGGCACTGCTCCTCCACGCGGATGAATCTGTAGGTTACTGACCCGCTGAAGTCTCACCTGTTAAGCAGGAGAATCATTTCTGCATCAGTTCAACTCTTCAGTTCTCTGAGTTGTCTCCACATCTTAAAAGTCCTGCTGATATTTACTTTACTCTTATTTTAGCACGGGCGCTGTCATTTTCCTCGTTTAACTACAGACTCCTGCAGTCCGAGGTTTTATTGGTTTTGACAACAGGTGATTTCCCAGATGTCAACGATTGCCGTGCGGAACTTTGCATCTAGATGACAAGTTTAACTCATGTAAAACTCGTTTAACTGTTTAAGTTTAACTGCTGTTTAAACTTAAAGAAGTTTAAACTGTTTAAACTTTTAAACTTAAAGAAGCAGCATCAGCAGCCACACACGCGATATAGTAGCCGGGTCTTCTTTCTGTGTACTGACGTGACGTAACCAAGCGAAGATGAATTAATGCGAACTGGCATTTACCGCGAAATCGGACCCGACAGCTCAAATGATAAATCACTATTATGAATGTACCATTGCGAATTGATGTAAGGTAAGGAGACAGCTTTGGTGTTTTGAACACAGATGCGTTATGTACTTAATCAATTACTGTTTTTGTTCAGATATGTGCAGATGTGCAGCTGTAAAAAGATACATTTAAAATGTATTGCCTTCCTATGCTGCCATCTTACTGTATTCATGAACTAAAAAAGAGGATGTTTCATCTGTTAATATTATTTAAGAAATGATGTGCCAGAATCTGTGCTATATTGTGAATACAGTGCCATATTGTGCTATACTGTGAATATCAGAACTGTGTTGTTAAGAACGATCTGATCTGAAGCGGAGATCCTGCAACTCCTCCAGCTGTGTATATGTCTCGAAATAACAGTCTCAGGAGCACTATTACTGTCATCCCTTCTGTATATTCACTGACATGTGAACAGTTGCAGAACGTTGCCGTGCAACATATTAAAAACAATCAGTCATACGCATAAATAAACAACAGTCAGGGCGTTGGACAGTGTTGCTGCTCGGTTGCTACCTAGTTGTTGTTGGGGAACTACGCGAAATAGCTCAGCGACGGTGTCATGTTAACTAATTAGATTAAATAATTCATCACTCGTCAACTAGTTGACGTGTGACCTATATTGAGAGAAGGCTCGCAAAATGGGTTATAGTAAAGGTTGTGGAACTGTTTCCACAAAACTTTTGTTTTGGTTATCTCAGGTTATGAAGACAGCTAATCCTGCTAGAAAGACGGTGAGACAGGGAAAAGGGGGTGTGGAGGAACTTCTCTCTTATGTTTTCTAAGTGTTTAACTAAAGTTACAAGCATAATAAGTATTATAACTTTTGTATAATATGTTTAATTATGGACATTACTGTTAAGTTAATAAGTTAATATGATACCTATTGCACACACAGTGTGTTTGTGTGTGTATTCGTTTGTGAGGGAAATAGAGAGAGAGAGAGAGAGATAAGAAGTTTCAAGGTTGTCAGCTGTTTTCTAAAGAATGTCAAACATTTTAAAACGCTCCACTAGCAACTTAAGACCAGCGTTTTTGATATATGATATATAATTTAAAAAACATTCTGCTAACGTTACCACAAGAATGTTTTGATAACATAGAGATTATATTTAGTGAACGTTGCATTGTTAAATCAAGCTAAGTTAATAAGATCTTTGTTGCTGTTCAAAGCAAAATTAATTTCCCCAAACTTGTGAGTCACGTTTGCTTTAACAGGTGCTGACAAAAAGTAATCTGCCTCTTTAAATAGTGCTGCAGTCTGTGATTGAAAGAGCAGTGTGTGTGTGTGTGTGTGTGTGTGTGTGTGTGTGCGCGTGGAAGCTGCCAGGAAGTGACACAGCAACAAGCCCCAAATACAATTCAATCAGACCATAGATGCGGTCTGTGGAAGAGCTTCTTCTCACTTGCCACCCCTCTCTCTTTTCTATCATCTCTGTCTATTTTTGGATGCAGACAGACCCCCAGCGGTCTATCTCTGCGCTGGGCGGCGGTGCACTCTGCTGTGCTGTGAGTCACAAGTCGTGCTGGAGTAACTGAGTGTGCTGCTGCACTGGAGCTACTGTACACCCATGCTGCGTGTGTTCGTCCTGTGCGCTCAGAGTGTGCTGACGCACGATGAGGATGTTAGCGATGCCTACTGCACCGTCACGTATGAAGGTAGGGGCCAGCGGAGTCTGTCCACCTCGAGTTTGTCGGCTGTTTTCTGCTAAACACATTATACAGAGTTGCGGTTCGCTTCGAATGGCATATTCTTTTCCGCACAATCCCTTTATTCTCTCCAAGTTTGTGCTGTTGCTCTGTCTTCCCACTTTACACATTCCATCAGACAGGCTATTATTGGAAAAGCAGATGCAGTGCCTCTCTGTGTTGTGTGTGTGTGTGTGTGTGTGTATGGGTGTCCCGTTGCAGTTGCGATATGTGGGTGTGTGTGGCGCAGAGCTGTTCTGTGTATGTAAAAGATGCTGATGTCATCAGCACTTGTGGGGAGCCAATGGCCTATGAAAGCTTTTGGTGGCCCATAAATAATGTGGCCTGGACCAGAGGGCCCCCTTCTGTGCTATCCGGACTTGATTTTAACTGCCGCTGCCAAACCAGGTACAATACATGCTTACTACTTAGTGCATCTTTTTACTAGTAAAGGTAGGGTAGACAGATCCAGAGAGGCTAGTAATAGCAAGCTAGCTTTGAAAGCATAAGGTCCCGCCCTCCCTTCAGAGTGCTTTTCAAAGCCACGCCTCCTCCAACACATGAACATATACATTGCATACGTTGACATG